>JAAGNO010029596.1:2441-56886 GCA_033439905.1 Ceryle rudis
TCGGGGTGAGAGGCGTGAATGCGAGCGGCGGTTAGGTTGGACATTACAAAAGACTTCTTCACTGTAAGAGTTGTTAAGCAGTAGAACAGGCTGCCCAGGAAGGTGGTGGAGTCACCATCCCTGGAGGTATTTAAAAGACATGTAGATGAAGTCCTTAGGGACATGGATTAGTGGTGGTATTGGTGATGTTAGGTTAATGGTTGGACTTGATGATCTTAAAGATCTTTTCCAACTGAAACAATTCTATGATTCCTGTATTTAAAAAGATGAGAAGCAACTGGGCCAAGAAAGCTTTGAGACTAGTTCCCAGCTGAACAGTTGTCAGGCTCCTTTTTGTTTAGGCAGCAGTCCACTGCTGGTCTTAAAGTCCAGGCATGCTCCCTCTTAGGCTATAATTGTATGGGAAGGACCCCAAAGTGAGTAGCCCTCCTCAAATATCTTCTCACCAAGCTCCCTGAAAGCAGCAGAGAAAAGCAGCAAGGCTGTTGTGTTTCAGGCACTGTTGCACAGGTAAAAACCCAACATTCTGGTCATTTAATTAAAGACTGTATCAAAATGTATAGACACAAAGAGATCAAAATAGTAAAGAACACCATAGTTAGCACTTCCCAACTCTTGAGTATTTGTCTTTAAGACCTTAAAAATGGTCTTATTAGCTGGGTAGTTGTTTATTTTAGTATAATACTGCTTTGTGCCTCCAAACAGACCCATAGAGATGAGACCTACTTGAAGACCTTACAAAGTTTCTGCAGGGCCAAAGAAAGCTGAGAAAGAAACAGAAGCCCAGAAATATTAGCTGGTTTTCTCAGTGGCCCATAGCTTAGTGGTATCTCTGGGAATTGCATCTCCATTTCTCAAATCTCAGTTCATGGCCTAATACTAAAAGTGCTCAAGCTCCTAATCCAGGATCTTGATCACTGTTCATCACTTACAAAATGTGACACTTTCAACATGTCTCTTCTTCTGGTGGGATATCAGCACATCCAAACATATACACACTCATACTAACTTATTTTTTGAAAAATATTGTCCATGTATTTTGAAAGATCCAGTTCCTCCAAAACCTTAAATTTTTAGTTAGCAGCAGTTGAAATCAGCAGGACTATTTGTAATTACAGAGTTAAAGATATATTTATTTTTCCCTAATGCACCTGGACTGCACACATACTTAAAATAGAGAAGCAAGTGGTGGGTAATTGAGAATACAGCTCACAGAAACAAAGTCCAAGAGCCTTTGTTTGGGACTGTATTTCATGAGAAGAAAAGGTAACTCCAAAGGATGAGAGTTGATTATTTATACTTTCTCAGAGACTGGAAAAAGCATGGAGGCTGACAGTATAGGATGGCTGAAAGGGGATATAAAAACAAGAGCAGAATTCACTGAGTGTTTTCAAAATTAATAGAAGCAGAGCTGAAGACCTGAAACAGCTGGAACATTTTATTCTAGAGATTTTGTTTTAAAGGAACAAGCACAGCTTGATTTTCAGTTGCTGTTGCAAATAAACAGACTGAAAATGCAAAAGCAACGTTTCTATTTGTGGTGTTACTGCAGTACCCTCTGTGCAGAGCATGGCTCTGAGGGGAGGTGGCTTGGCTCTGCCACTGCCACCTTGCATGCAGCCAGCAGGACACTCCACCCCCCTATTTGCCCATTTGCCTATTTGCCTTTTGTGCAGCAGCTAGCACACAGGGCTCTTTGCAATCATTGTGTTGCAAGTAGAATAATGAAAATAATAAAGAATAATTATAAAGTTACTACAGTGTAGCTAACACACATATCTTACAGAAGAGCTTTGAAGATGGAAGGAACCTGGTAGTTTTAATTAAATGCTGAACAGCCAAGCTGATTGCATTTATATCAGACTCTACCGGCTGATCCATGACATATCATTGCTCTTTCACTGCCTGGAAAGGGTGGGCTGTGAATGGCAAAAGTCCCGCTTGAGTATTTAGCTTTTTCCATGCCAAATACACAGAATCTTCTTTTCTGATCTCCCAGTGATTATACTATTGACTTATTTTTATATAATTTAAAACCTCTTATAGTAAATGGCTTTTGTCAGCAATCATTCTTGCCTTGACAATTTTGTGCTCTTTATTTTTGTAGTATTTTTAAATTTCATTTTTACCCAATGGCAATTTGTTCACCAGGTGTGAAGAACCTTCAGAAATAACTTTATTGTTATTGTTGTTTTTAATCATGGCTATGAGTTAAAAAGAAAAGAAAAGCAGGTTTCTGTTTTACTTCAGTGGAGAATTTCGAAAGACAGTGGCATAATTCGTTCCAGTTAGATCAATCACTCCTTTTCAATCTTTGTTATTCTGCCTATTATCCAGTGGATTCTGTTCAGATAAAATATTTCAGGGCCAGATTAAATCTCAGCTTCACAACTGTGTTCCTAAAATATGTGACTGTTTGACATGTCTTGAGTGTATATTGAGAAACCATAGTCTTTCCACTGCCTATCTGGTTACTTTGCCACATTCTGCAGTCTGAAGATAGACCCACACTCCCCTTTTGCTATGACTGTTGTCTGTATAGGTGGAATTGGGAAGAGGCACAGGCAGTGCAGTGTACAGCTGACTGGACAGAAATTCCTCTTCTCTTGCATCTTTTTTAAATGAGTTGCCAATCAGGGCATATCCACGTACGGAAATTTTCTGGCTTCTTTCAGTTAGGCTGGATTAAAGGGTGCAAACCCCACTATTTATGCAGAGCATGTCTCCTTCTCAAGGGTTTCTTGAGTACCAAAGTTAAAAAATGATGGCATAAGAATGGAAGGAGAGAGACTACTAGTTGGAGACAAATATAACAGTAAAGGCACTTACCCATGTTTGGTAACATACATGAGACAGCACAGAAATTTAATCCATAAAAGAACAACAAGCATGAGTTTTGAGGAGTTTTTTTAAATTTTTTTTTTGCCAGACATTTCCTTTGGCAGCTTCAGCAACACAGTGGTTCCTCTGGCAGCTCTGCAGTGAGTTATCCACATGATTATCCACAGGGTCCACAGTCTGTCAGAGACCTTTGATGCACAATGAGGCAATTCACACTTTTTACATCCTGAGAAGCCAGCAAGTAACTTGTCTCTTATGAAACTCAGGAGCTTACTGAGGGCTCAGCTGCTGATGCAAAACTAACTTTAATTTACTCTTTTGTTTCCTGTACAACTATGGTAGCAATTATCAATGTTCTTGGATCATTTACTTTTGATGCTTCATTTTCTTTTATCATAGTAGGAGAGATGGATAATATGGATCTTACTGATGTCAGTGAAAATGTTTTACATTGAATTCTTACATTCAAAAGAACTCCTAGGATCAAGACCACACTGAGGCAAAGAAGTGCTTTAAGGTATGAAGAGGAGTTGCAGGTTTTGTCTCACATCTGGTACATACTCTGGGACCCTCAAATGAAAAAATATGCATAAGCACTATAATACATGTGGATATCAACCATCAGCCTTACTGGTTAGGTGAGACCAAACCCATGGCAAGCTAGATCAACCAGAGAGGTCAGTCACAAGAAGTGAAATTAGCAGTCATAGCTGACAATAGGAGAAGTGATGACATTTCTGTAATTAAGCACCCAAGCTTTGCATGGGTTTAACAAAATTTATTTCTTTGCTTTCAGACAGGTAGATTTTCCATTATTATATGAATGGTGTTTAAAACAGCAGTTGTCTTCTCCAGAAGTGTCTTATTAAATTATATGCATATCCCAATTAGAGCTTCCTGGACCTCATGAAACAGAAGAAGATGACACCTTCTGGTGTCTTCTAGGGACTCTGTGATGTTTGACTGAGGGTATGAGATATGAAGACCCTCCAACATTAATCCATGAAATAGAAAAGTGCATAGGACAGGTGGCTGCAGATTCTTGGCCATTAGTTGACCCCTGCTCAGGCCCTGTTTGAGTGGGCTTTCTGTGCAGTGTTGGTGAACTACTTTCTTTCTGCAGCAATGGATGTCAGATGGAGGATGTCCTGCTTTCATCCCAGCCTCCTGGGAAGTGAGATTTGGGACACTTGTCTCACTTCCTCTCATCACCCTGCGTTTCAGGTCTGGAATTTTCACCAGATATGATGTACCTTGGTCTAAAATGTGTGTGTCCCCAAGTTTATCACCGTTTGGGGGAATTAATTCTTTAGCTGTCTACTGGGTTAATTGCCTTTATTTACATTGGCATTATGTGCTCTTCCCTAGGGGCTGTAAGGAATTTGAGTTCCATGCCAGTGGAGAAATAAGTGAAGTGGGATTCAGTTTTCAGTCAAATATAAATACATTTTTTTATATATAATGTGAATTATTTTACCAGATTCTGCAGGAATGACTTTCCTGCTCCTTCAGGTCAAGTGTCAGCCTGGAACAAGAAGCACGGAGACAGCATAAATCTTTTATTTTCCAGATGTTCAAAGAATGCTTTTATGGATATTATTAGTAGTAGCAATGATAGGAAAACTACTTTTTTTGTTTTCATTGAGTATGGTGGAATGACAATGGTGACTGATTTCTTATTTCATTAAAGTCTATATTGCATCCATAAGAATAACCACGGTAGATATTAGATTATGTATAATGTCCAGTGGCAATGGGCAATGTTATACCATGATCAGTTTGTGTAAAATCATGTCAAGGATGATTACTAGTTTGTGGATTACTTTCCCAGCTTGGTAGTTTTACCTGGCTATAGGGCTAATAACTGCTTTATAAGCCATACAATCTCAAGGACAAATTTACGATAAATCTTTTCCAGGAATGATATTTACAAGTTTGTTAGGCATTGAAAAGTCAAAAAGAAGAAAACAAAAGATCCATAAGTGGCTTCATGTTCTATCGTGTTTTCTGGGTGGTGTCTCCAGCACCCATCTCTGGTCAAAACACCAATCTGGAATTCTCAGTGACAGCCTCCTGTGCAGCACAGGTACAGACATCAAAAAGTGGGCTAGGCTGTAATTCCACTGCCTTAGTGCACAGCCAAGAGTTTTTTGAGTTAAGACACTCTGCTCAAGAAAAAAACAGCAAACAACTGTCATCCTATGTAATGCAAGCAGCTATTAGTAAAAAAACATTTTGCTTTCTGAGCTTACCCTCAAAAATATTCTGACCAAATATATTTTTAAAGAAAGCTTCTCATAAACTGTAGTTTATTACACTCTTGGACTATCTTATTAGAAGGATTGTCTGAAATCAGCACTTTGACTTACAATATAGAGGGACAGTATGTTATTTGTAAGGAAAAATTGCTGGAGTGGGATGTGGTTTGCTTACCTTCTTAGATCTTTCATATCATATGAACTTGTTATTATATGTTGACAGAGTGAAAGCTAAGGAATTTATCTTCAAACACAAGCCTTATTTTCTTAGAATCTATTTCCAAAAGCCAAGTAAACCTATTTGGCAAATTACTGTAATTATTTTTCATTCCCCTGTCCATAGTGGGAAGTGCAAGTGTGCAGTGTAATTACAAAGGGATTTGTCCACTGAGTAACTTGAGCAAACATCCCACCTGTATTTTCCCCTCAGATGCAGACATTCCGGGTTTAAGCCAGTTAAACAGAGGGAAAATGGTGCCTATTGCAGACTGCATTGATTACAGAGTTACTGAGACAGAGGGAAGTTTCACAGGTGCAATAGTCCCAATTAAATATCTGTTTCTAAGTAAAATTAAAAAAAAAAAAAAAAAAAAAAAATTAATTCTTTCCTTAGGACCAACACATTTTCTTCAGTAGAAGTGGAGTGATGCTAAATGTGCCTCAAATGCTGATAAGACATTGTATAAAAGTCACTGATAGCCTTCAAAATAAGGCATGCCTGAGAGGTATGTGACCAAAAGTAAGCCCAGTGCCTTATGTGACCAGTGATGAAAGTGCATACCATTTTTTATGGTCAGTTTAAGGATAATCACTCTGTTTCCTCAAAATTCCTTCAGTTTGCCAGTGACAGGACATCGTTCTCCATGAGGAAACGGAGGCCTTGGTGAAACGGTTAAATAAACATATCGTTATTGTCCAGCTTTAGAAGAGGATATTAGATTACATACCAGGAGAGTGGGCCATGCCTGTCTTCTGCGTTAAAGTACGTCTAAGTCTCCATTTTCCTGTAGCACTAGGTTCCGTTTTGATTGCCTACATCTCCCAAGTTTGGTTTATTTATCTATGTGTTATTTCAGTATAAACTCACGGAGATCCGCTCTGCCCTCAGTCCCACAAAGGCAGCTCAGTGGGAAACATGACTTAAGTGATCAAGGACAGAAGTGAATCCATTACCGTTTTCTGAGGTATCTGTGTGTTTATTTTTAGGCTCAGATGTTTTAAAGTCCTTTCAAATAGGATCAGCAGTTTTTATAATGGGAATGCCAATTATAACACAGGTGACAGAAGCTTTAATAAGCTTTCATGCTAGCAGTGGCAGCTCTAATGATTTTTAGCCAGCAAGTTTCTTAAGAGAAGATTTTTGTACTAGATGTATGTGTGCATATGCATATAAAAACCATTGAGGTTTAAAAAAACAGTACTATACAAACCAAGGATAGTATCAGTTATTCATTATCAAGATATTAATAACATGAACATTAGATATTTTTATGTTGGAAAATAGGAATAAAATGGCTATTATCTTGTAAAGGACCTTATACCTTTTCCCGATATTACTTCCTCAAGGGCAGTCCAAGTTGCCCTATACTGTGAGCTTGGTAGCACTAGAACATGGGTATTGCTGTAAGTGTGGGCTACACCTGACATCCTCATATGCCTACCATCCTTATGGTGCTGGCCTTGGTGCCCCCACATGCACCCTATCAGGAGATCCTGGCACCAGAGGAGTCAAATTGTGTGTGAAGAGAGTAGGAAAGAGAATCCATATGGGAAGGTGCATGTGGGGAATGAGGAGCAATTCTGGGGTCAGAGTTAATTTGGCGTAGAGACTAAAGGGAGGGCTGGGGCAGAAGAGGGAAAGAGAGGCAAGAGAACGAGCTTACAAGCTCAGTCAGGGCTGGGTGATTGATTACTGGAAGAAAAATAAAGGAAAGACAGAAATTGAGTGAGAAGAAAATGTGACCCAGGAAAAAGAGGAGAGAAATGATGATGGGCAGGAAACACAGGTGATCAAAGAGGCTGTGTGAACAGAGAGGGAAGGTGCAGGAATGGGAAAGCATGAGAAGACAAAAGGGATTTAGGAAGAAGGCTGGAAGGAGACACTCAAATGACCAACAGAAATAATGTATATGAACATAGTGGAAGGGCCTCAGATAAGTTCAGAGCAATGCTAATGTGAGATTAAAAGGAAAAAGTAACAAAAAATATTCTTCAGTATTTAATTCCATGATTGGCTTTAGCTATCAAATGACAGAAAACAGCTGCATTTCATAAAACAACAACTGGGCTGCAGTTGTAACCTAATCCTTGCATTTGACACTTCGAAAAAAAGTATTTTCCCTACACATGTGATCCAGTTATATGACCAGTACCAATGAAATCAATGTGGTAATAGAAGCTATAAACTAAGTTGTTAATAGCTTCTTTTGTCTTCATGTTTTTCCCTTGTATCTTTTGATCAAAGAGACAAAGGACAGGTTTTAAAAGGCTGGGAATTATCTTTCTAAGTTAATTTAACCTAGTTTGTTTGTCTCCTCCCCCATCCAAATGTATGTCTCTTTAAATAACAAAACCCTTACAAAAAAGATCAGCTAAGAAATAAGAATAAGCAGTAGGTGAAGATAAATATTAATCAAAAGGTAAATGGTTAAACTTCTTTCAAGAGCTTAAAACTTATGAGCTTGTGTAAAGGAAAGTGAAATCTGAAAACAGTTCAGCAAAGTAGTCAGCAAAGTTCTTTAGATATGCTCATCCACTCCTTCCGTCACTTGCCCAGTGTACTAAAGCTAATATCTCACTGAAACAGCAGTATTTCTTATGTATAAACCTAACGATAAAGTCTTCACGGAGGAAAACATAAAAATAAATGAGATGTTCTAGTTTTTTTTCAGACCAGCTGATGCGGGACATTCAGTGACATCATGCACATTTATGGTGGTGTTTTTCAACTCCACTTGATTTGCAATCATTGCATGAAGGAGTGAAGAGTGCTGCAGTGGGTTTTGAAGCAGTGGACTGCTGCTCACAGCCATTTTGTGGGGTGCAGGACAGAAATGGAATGACAAAATGTGTCCAGTGACAACACATCTACCTTGCTACACTGTAAATCTTCAAGTTCATTCTCAGAAAAAAACATCATGTGCTAAATTACATCCCTACAAAATAGAATGTATTTAAGTTATTATTGTCCTATCTGAAAAAAATTAGACAATAAATTGAACAGACCTCAGTTTATCTTTTTCTGGTGGAAAGATTAAACTGGCTCTGCAACTTCAAGGATACTAAGTATTTCCTACCTGATATTAAGGCCACTTAGCCAGAAGGTCTTTTGCTAGTTTATCTACCATCTTCATTTTTTAACCTTTTAAGAAGTAACCTAGGAAAAATTATATTGGTGTGAATTAAAACAGATCAGTTAAACCACACCACACATCTGAGATGAATTAAAATGGCCATAATCTCATAGAGTTCACTTGTACTATTTAAACTGCAAGACAGATGCCATTTCCATGGTTCACCCCCTACCTTCTGTTGTCCAGAGCATTTAAAATATTGCAGTGTACTGTACCTCTCACTCAGCCTGCAAACCCAGATTCCTTCCTAAATCCCTATGGAGAGGACCCCCAGCCCTGAAAGCAGGGAAAACTTAAACCAGTGTGCCACTTCATAAGCACAAGAAGTAAAACCATTGGATAGCGGGAGTCATTAATTCTGATGCTCATGGAATTGCATGTTTACCTGTGAAAACATTTTTAATCTGACATCCTTAAATTACTTCAGCTCCTACTTTGTCCCAAATGAAATCAGGTTTTATGAAAAATTCTGCAGGTGATTAATTGGTTTCAAAGCCTTTCGAATACATTCAGTATTTCCACTGACATTAGTCTTCTTTTCACAGGAGAGAAATGAGGTTACTGGAAAGCATATTATACCAGCCTACTTCTTCTGGATTAAACGTGCTTGAAATAAATGTCATTCCCTTTCCCAATCTACAATTTCTAATTTCAGAGTGAGAAAACTTATTATCTTCATTGTATCACTGTGTTGTGTAACAGTTTTCCATGTCATTGTATAAAAAACAATCTGACATATTAAAAATGAAATATACTGCTCAGAGACCAAACTCTGTTACATGCACATTGCAATTATGTGTAACTTTATTAGGCATTTCACCAGCAGTATCTAAAGGACTCAAAGCCTCATTAAATAAAAGACTTAGGTGTCTAATGAGACATGTATTTCCTTTTGTGGGATTTGGCAAACTACATTCAAATCTGCAATCCAAACTGTTAGGCTCAGCTACTCCCATCCTTGTATTCACTAGACTCTGAAGGCACCAAAGGATTTGACCTTGCAGCTCTTTAATTGCTTAGAGCTGTTGTTCTGAGCATTACAGGAACTGACCTATTTCTGACAGGGCTGAATGGCTTTGCAGCTTGCTCAAACCTACCAAAATTATTTCATTCCAGAGACAGCAAGTGAAACTCCTATCCTGTAACCTTAGATACCTACTGCACAGAAGAATTGCTGAGCAGTCAAACTAGGCTGCCTCTGAAGCTATTGTGGACAAGCAGGTACTTTCAGAAAGCTGTGCCTCTGATTTGGTTTAATAGTCTGCATCAGGATGTGAGGTATTGCAATTACTCCAGTCATAGTACAGAATGTTTAGGAAGGTCATTTCAGATTGAGATATCTACATGGTAATATTCGGCTGAAACCTCAAATAGGTATTCCCCGCATTTTACAGGGCAAAGTATGATACTGTAATGGACATCCCCATGGAAGCTAAGAACAAGCTGGCACATTGAAGTGGTGCAGGGCTCTGCAGTACAGACATGTCAGTTCAGCAGAATTACCTTGTCTACTTGACCACACAGATGCAATCACACTAATGCTCAGCCTCAAGGATTTGTGTGTTCTGTAGTGTTTCATGTGTATATACATATATACATCATATTAATACACTAAGTGCTCTACTAGGCCTGGCACAGAAAAAAGTTCAAAATGTATCCAGCACGCCAAAAGGATAAATCACCATATGAAATGCACTTCTTAATGCCTTTGACAAAAGTGTGGCTTCAGACTCTTTTCTTATCATCACAGCTCAAATGCTAGGAGTCTGGGGAGAGTCTGAAAGTCTGGACCACCTTTCTGTTTCCCAGAATGAATCCATGGGGGAAGCTGCCAGCAGGAGCCTCCCAATCTTCCTGTGCTGCAAAGACCATGAGAATTATGGTCCAGAAGAGTTGCAAGTGAAAGCCTGACTCTGCAGCTTGGCACTCACTGGAGCGTTGAGTCCTAGGCCCTGCCTAACAACAGCTGCTGCACACAAATGGAGCTTGGGTAACAAATCCTGCGTCCTTGTACTGGAGCTGGGGATATCAAGAACATCATGGAGAATGTGGAGATTCAATGTACGATAAAAAAAAAAATAACCTTTAGCATTAGGAAAGCTGGCATATTGATTTAGCCACCCTATTACCAATAAGACAAGGAAATGTGGTATTAAGGACACAAATACACAATGCATTCGACACTGTTCAGTAATGACGGAAAAGGAGAAACCTGCTCTTTTCTATCCCCTTTTGTGTTTTGTAACACTGAATACAGTCTGGCTCAACAATTCATATCCCAGCACCATACCAGTATGCTCAGCTCCAAGGAATATGTTCTGGTCTCAAAAAAAGAGATCTTACAGAAAACTCTTTAGAAAAGTCATCTGTTATGGACATAGCATTAAAATATACTTATAATCTTAGGTTCCTAGCCAGTAAATGATAATTTATTTTAGCACAACTGTAACCCAGTTCAATGCCCCAACAGACAGTGAATGCTGAGTGCCAGGAAAAAACCAACAAACTATTGCATGATTGCACATTTTCAGGTGAAGGTTTGTTTAAGGAAAGATGGCACCATTCATCAAATTAGATCATCAAAAGTTACTTGAGGAAAATTTAGGGTAAGATCCAAAGAGTGTAGGTGGACAGACCTCCCAGGAAATCAGTGGAGGTCTTCATGTTCATCACAAATGACCTGGCTCAATGAAACCACGCTCAATTTTATTCTGTGATGCTGCTTTATGAGTTTGTTCTGCTTCTGTGGAAAGAGGTGCCATAGCTTGGCTGTGAGGTGCGTGAGAAAGTAGGTGTTAAATTCAACATGTATGGGAACTCTCACGAACTTATCTTTCCTTGACCAGGTGTGAAAGTCTGCTGGTTTCCTTCTCTAGTCTCTTTCTCCTGAACGTATTGCAGTTAATAGCACACATGAAACAATTCAGCTGCAAGTTTCAGCAGGTTTTAAATATTGCTAAGTGTTTTTTGTTAATTTCCCATAATATTTTCACACCGTAAAAAGGATTTTCTTTTTTATTGTAACAGATTATTGCACACTGCATGCTCATAATTACCTAATAATTCCCTGCTCTATAGATTTCTCTTGTTTGTTAATATTAAAAACCTTATTAAGTTCCTCTCGGCTTATGGTCTGCACATATAGTCAAAGGGTTAGCAAATTTGGCATAGAATAAATGTCACTTTTAAAATACATTACAGAAAGAGTAAAGTGGAGGTTAAAAAAATAGAGATTAGAGTGTTGAGTAAATGTCATGACTGCCAGAATCAATTGAAAATGAGCATTCTTGCTGGCCTTAGCTGGAATGAAAAGAGACTCCTCCTCCCCCAAGCCTGATCCCAGAGGACTACAATCAGGATGGTACTAATGAGCAGAAAACTCACAAGGTAGGGGTGATGTTTCCTTCAGAAACACTATATGCATTGGTGCCCTGAGCCCCCTAAGGACCTAAAATCTGTTATTGTTCCTCCTGGGAGGTCCGTTTACACTTAACACACATCTGGCTTAATTAGGTTGACAGCTGCTGCAGGTACTATTGGACAAGGTCCAGGCATCAGAGTGCATTAGCATTTGTTTAATGGTTTAACCTTCCATAATCTGATCTCTACTACGTAAATGAACCAGAGAGATATCTTTTATTACTTGTTAATGTGTTGTGTGTATGCACATACACACATTCACACAAACATGCAAGCAATCCACATCAAATGTGTCCCACTGTACAGTGAACAAAATCTTTTCAAACTGTAAACTTTTGATTAAATAAATCCAGTCCAAATTAAACAAAAATTAACAAGATTAACAGTGAAGACAGCAGCAATCACACTGTATAAAAAGAGAGAATAAAATTCATTTACTTTCATGTATGGAAAGCAGCCACTATGTATTCACAACCACATTTTTGTTATGGTTTTCACGTTATAATTAAGAAAAAATAAACCTGAACAGGGAAAAAGGGATTATAGTTTTTGCTGCCTACATAAATGAAGCCAACATAGAAGGTGGTCCAGTGCAAACTCATGTCTGGCAATAAAGCTCATGTTCTTCAAATTTTTTAAATAGATCTAATGAACAATTTTGGGGCCTGATTCTCCCCCCAGTTAAAAACAGAATAATTCATTTACAGTCACTGGAAAGAATCTGTTTTTACACTTGTGTACCTGAGGGAAGAATATGGCTCAAATATTAGGCATGTGTTTTGTTTTCTCAGGAGAACCCTTTCCCTATATCCATTTAAAGTACTTTTTTCACTTTTAAATATTCTTTTATGTCTAATTGGCTTCTTTCCACAGTAACTCCCTGTAAAAATAGCCTTTGGCAATGCAGCCAACTACAGCACAAGCCCAAACCTTATTGTATCATTGAAAGCAAAACCAAATCCAAAGGCACCTTTCCAAATCCAATCAGGTTTCTTTATACACCAATGTCTGCATTTACCTGACAAATTATTGTTCACCTTTCTAGTGACTCCCAGACTGCAATACTCCACATTTGGAGACTTTAAACATTAAAACAAAGAAAATCTTTGTATGGTGAAGAATCCCATTTAAATATGAATAAAGCAAGCACTTCAGAATGTTCTTTTTTTTAGCATGTGTTCTTCAACAGCCTTAGCATGTGTCAGATCTCCTCTATGGATTGGTCGAGATAGAAGAGAGGAACCTTCTGTAATTGCCACGTAATGAGATATTTCTTTGGCTGAGGTACTGCAGTTTTGTGCTCACTGCCAAGAAGCAGAGGTTTGAGTTCTGCTACAGAACCCGTCCCAGGGCTGGACCCTTGTTTTAAGAGATGTGTTTGGATTTTTCACCCTTGTGGGACATTTTGTCATTGCCTGCCCTCTGTGGGACTCTCTTACAGTGCAATGTGACTTGGTGAGGCAGCTCAGAGTACTAGCATCACCCAATAGTGAGTCCATGTGGAAACATGATTAGAAACAGTCCATATATTGAACATCTTTGACTTCCCTATTTCACAGGAAAAGCATAGAGACCACATTCTCCAATCTCGTGCATACTATGTTTTCACACTCAAATTCCTTTTTAGAAGGGCATTTTCTTCTCTGTTTAAGTGAGTAAACTTCTTTATGAGCAGAGTAAACAAAGCTTTAATGAGAGTATTATGGTTATTGACTAGATCAGGGTTTCAGGCCCATTAGACAGCTGCTGTCCAAGTGCTTTGGTGCTCACAGCACTTGTTATTTCATGTGTAAACTCTTTTAAGCCATCTCTAAATCATGCAATAGAGTTTGGTACACAGGCTCTTGTGCTAGCAGAGTAATGGCTATGCTAGAAAATCCACCCTGGGGCACAGAGGCCCATGAGAACTTAATGCAAGATGTCTCATGATGCACCCTTGTTCGGTTCCAGCAAGTGTCACATCTTTACATTAATGGGGGGGGTGTGGGCAGGATTAGGACAGAGCAATGAATGTAGCAGGAGGGGGAAAAGAGACTTTCTTTTGGGAAAATTAAAATAGGAAAGAAAAATATATATATATAGTAGCCTTTTCTTTCCTGGATAACACAAGTCTTGCCAAAGCATGTGCTTGTTAAAAATAGTCACAGGATTTTCCCTAGTCATGCTCACACAATGTCATCTGCTGGAAATGATAATGTAGTTTCCTGTACAATTTCATATCCTTTGTACTGGCACACTTAAAGGATGTTTTGGGGAATCTTTTTGTCTCCATTAAACAGTGCCCAGTTCCACGTGAAATATACCTTTAAGACTGGTTGTGGTTTCCTGCTGAACCTGTCTGCTAGTATGGCAGCTTACATTTTTCCACAGCTGTTGGGTTTTTTTGTGTGTGAAAGGCTGTTGCTGAATATGAACAAAAAACAAAGAAAAACAGAGTTTGATGCCACAGTCTGATAGCATTTGGACTCCATAGCTTTGTGTTCAGGAGGAGTTACAGGAAATTGATTTGGAACTTTTTAAATGCTTGAAATTAGCTACATACTTAAATACTTTGCTGAATTGCTGCCTCACCCCGAAGACAAAACAGCTCACTATAATCTCATTGGTATCAGATTTCCATTCCCAGCCTCCCTGAAAAATCAATGTACAGCATGAAAACCAATCCCTACTCAAATTGTGACTACAAATGTTTTAATTTTTGAAGAAAATTTGCTTCTAAGAAGATAAAGTCCAACTATGTTATGAGACAACCAACGTATAATCCTACAATTCATCTCTATGTCTGATGGTTTACCTAGGTTTGTGTTGTGTGCTTCTGCTTGTGCTCCCTGATGATTTTTGGAAGGACTTGCTAACTTTTATCTCCTAATATGTACTATTGTGTGCATTTATTACAATTAAAAACAGCAATAAGAATAGTTTTTATGTTGTTTCTAAAGAGGGAATAAAATATATTGCCTGTGGTTTACAGATGGAGAAAAGGAGATACAGATGGCTGAAAGTAGTGTGATTAAGAGCTGTGGGTGGTAGATGGAGGGAGAGAGAAGCACGTCTTGTAAGACCAGGTCTAGTGGTTAAGTACATTGTACTTAAGTACATTTCATTAGAAATCCTGAAAATCACTGTGAGGTGTCATTAACTTCCATTGGTTACCTATTTTACCAAGGAAAAGCTCCTTAAAAAGTCTGTGTCTCTCCTATCACACCAACACCTTGATTTTGTGTGCTAAGTCTTTTCTTCTTTCTGATCAAGATCAGTCTTTCTAGAGAGCACAGAGTGACTGGGTATACTATGAAGGGACAAATCATTTCAGCAGCTTTACCCAGTTCACATATCTGTGGAAACCCACAAAAATCCATGGAGGGTACTCTTCTACTTTATCGTAATGATTGTAAAGCTTTTTCAAGTGTTCCTCCAAAATAAATCTCAACCGTGACTATAAAATTTGTGTATGGCATAAGCAAGTATATAGTATAATTGAACTATTTTTTAGTAAAAAGATTGAAGTTTGTTTCTTTTCTTCAAGTTATGGTTTCTGCCTGTGAGCTTCAAGAGAAAGAAAGTATACATTCAGGTATAAAACTCTATGAAGTAAGAAAAAAATTGAGAAATGGACAAAAGACTGGATGTGTGATGCAACAGAGAAGAAAGAATTGAAAATTATCCCAGAGTATAAAGACCTGCAAAACAAAAAAAGATTATGACATTTTGAGAAGTACCTTCTGGAGAGAAAGAATGTATTTAAGGGACAGAATCTCACAGTTCTTGTATCTTTTCTAATAAGGTATTTTTTTCTGTTAATGTTTTTAGTTGGCTGCTTCAGTGACCAAGAACGAGAGTCCTGGACAGTTGGTGTAAACCAGATTAGAGACCCTCCTCATTTTGAAATGGAAACCAGATGGCAGGGTTGGAAATATCAGTCATGAGCTGGCTCTCTCCCACATATTTAAAATATTACATTAAATATCTCTAAGGGAAAGTTAGTAATGAAGACAGGGCACTATATTGGTGAAAAATAACATTAAGTATTTCCTGGTAGTAAAAATCGCTTTGCATAATAGTGAAAATTTAGTTCCAGTATTAGCAGGATATTTGGTATTATGAGATTAAGTAATTTTGTATAAAACCAGCATATGACAGTAAACTGTGATTCAGTTACAACAGTTTGACACCTGCCTGAGGACTATGGGGTTAGTGAGTCAAATTATTAATTCCTCCTGCCGATGGGGGTCACCAAACATGACCCATCTAACTGGCACACTTCTGGAGATCAAATACAACAATAAACATTTCTACGACATAGTAGCTCTTTTACTAGGAGGTCAAAGAAGATTCAGATGTCTGTTAACTTTCTGGGGAAAGGTGTTGCAGAGGGGGAAGGGTTATAAATCACTCAGCTAATGTCCTGTGACAGTGTCATTCCATGGGCAATCATCTTCAGCTGTGTCTGTTGCCAGTCTCTGGGGGAAACAAAATTACCAAAAGAATAATTTTAAACCCCATAGAATTTAAGTAAAAGAAAAACAAATATGTGCTTTTCCCTGAGAACTAATCTTGGGCTTTGGGCTAAAATACTCCACTACTTAACTGCTTTCACTTTACTGAAATCAACCAATAAGCTGTAGACTAGTGATAAATTAGATGTATTCGTACACTGCCTCAGCCCACCACAGTGACACGAGATCTTGTCTGGCTCTTCCCACAATGCTCACTGCTATTTCTAAACTATAAAATAGGGCAGGGAGTCCTCAAAAGGTTGCCTTTTCCCATTAATCCATAGGCCTGTGGCTGTAAGATGAGTGTTTAAAGGAGATAAGATTTTTAACAGCAGGACTGGTAGAAAGTTGAAATTCCTGCTACTTTTTCCCATTTTCAGCTTCAATGAAAAGACTTCATGGAGAAAGCTTCTTACCGTATGAAGGCAACCACATATTATAGCTCTACCTACTTCAGGCTCTGGCAAGAGCAGTTGGCTTGCTGAGGCAGTCTTGTGTTCCCTCTGCCCATCCCCAGCAGCCATCACGGGGCAGAAAATGGCGATTGCAGAGGGATCTGATTTTTTTGTACTGGGACTGTCACCACAGACTTTAGTTAAGTGAACGAACTGAAGGGAATCTTTTTTTGTTGTTGTGTTCCTGAGATATGATGTCTTGTGCATGCTTTTTCTGTCTAAAGAGGGTAATAGCAACTTCTCTTGCTCTGGACCTCTGTCTGTTACTGCGGCTCAGATTTTTCATTACTGAGTTAGTGCTTCAGAGCAAATATTACCATCAACAGTAGAAAAGAAAAATATAGGGCACATTCTTCTGTCTATCATAAAACATTGTCACTTTCAAATATGAACTTGGAAAATGAACTTCTTCCAATTTAAAGGTGAAGCTTAGGAAAATATTGTTATTGAATCTCAAATTTAAAACAAAACAAAACTAAATAAAACCCAAACAAAAAACCCCAACTGTAAATATCTGGAAAGTGATGGGTTTAGCTGACTCTGTTTTGTTTTGTTCTTATGTGGTGGAATGAAGGCTACTGGTCTCTTCATTGCACTGAAAAGCAACAGCTTCTATACACTGAGTCATGCCCAGAGCCTAAACATGTGCAGCTCGTTCAGCAAAGAGAGTACTACAGATATGGTGGCAGCTACAGAGCATTTGATCCACCCAGGCCTGCTGTGGCACAGGCCACAGGGTTACGGTGAAGAAACAGTCAACATTCTAATTTTATAATTTTGTACCTCATCTTAAAATACATGTATATATTCATTCACATCTCTCTGTGTTGATAGACAGTAATATTTAAGAAGGATATAAGTTTTTATCATCCTCCAAGATTTCCAGTGAAGTATAATTTGATACAAACATCTGGGTTGTTTGGACTAGTCTTTTTCTACAGATAGCATTTCTCCATTTGACTTTACAAAGCCAAAAATTACATAAGACAAACACTATGCAACTCTCATTTAGGTAAAAAGATTTAGAGCCACATGTTCTCTATATCATTGTTTATTATTACAGAGGAAGCACATAGTTTCAAGTCTGTTGAATTTGGGCCACCATCTTGAGGACCAGTAGATCTCATCTGTTCCTCAAAGAGGAGTCAACCAAATGTAGAAGATGGAACAACAGATATGAAATCTTGTTCCTTCCCAGAAGGTGTTTTTCTTCCTCTTTTGTTTTGCCAGGACTACATATTTTCTCACCTACCACGGAGGATAAAATCTGGTTTTATGCAGTTAGTTAACCTGTTAGCCTTTGTGACACTAAAAATAATGCATTTAAATGTGATATTTGTGACTATGTGCCCAGTGTGCAAAACCTTAGTCATCATTTCCTTACACTCAAATTAGGCTTAAGGGATTCTAAGTGCAATTATAGTGTCAACTGGATTAATACAATTGGTTAAAAATGCTGTGATATTTCATCAGCTGCTCCTGAGGCTTGTGGGTTATGGACCGAGTGAAAGCCTGTGGAAGTAAGGGGAGGATGTGAAAAGTTGTTTCAGTTATATTCAGTGATAAAAGTAACAAGAAGCATTAAATACTGAAAACTCAAAATGGTCCATGACAGTCATGAAATCAGTCAGAATAAACCAATATAGATTTACAAGACAAATGAATGAGATGATGAAGCAAATGAGAAATGCACCTATTGCAATAACAGGACCTCCAGAAATGCATAGAATTTTGGATGTGGTGGGAAAAGATTGAAGCACACCTGTCATACAACAATTGCCGTTTGTAGCTGAGTATATATACAAGTAGGAACAAAACTTATGTATATATTGAAGGTTCTGTGAACAAAAGAGAAGGCTCAAAATATGTAATTAATATTTATATTATTATTTATAAAATATAAAATAAATACTTCACTTAGAAACCTGCTAAATTTAGGACTATTAACATTTCTGAAAAGGTATTATTTTTCTGGTACTATGCTTAATGTATAAAATGCATTGAGTGCAATGTGCCAGCAGCTATCTGCTTGCAAAAGCACGCGTTTTTAAAATGCAAAAGAAACCACTGTATTACAAATAAAACAGGACTAGGACAGATTAAATGGCTCAGTAGTAGTCCATATATTCTGCCTATAAAAGTAAAAGCAATAGATGCAATAGTCTTCAATTCACAAATAAAATGAAATTACTATATTTTGAGATTCTTCCCACAGTTTCTATTATGAAAGTATTTTCTCATTTAAACAAAGAACAAGTTGTCCAAAACCTGATAGGTTTGGAAAAGTAAAGAACCTAGGTATTCTGATGAGGAAGGGTTTCTCTAGGTTAAATTAGTCATAACTTGTTCTTGGAAAAACATACAAAGAAAGGATAAGTTAAATTCTTCTGTAATATGCATGTAGACAAGAACTGCATTTGAAGATTAATTATCTCATTATTTTGCTAATATGCTGTAATTAACTGAGCTATAGCACTGAAATTACTAAATGTGGGATTACTATTCCAGATTTGAATTAGCTTGTATCTCAGAAATGTTCTTCACTACACCTCAGCTTTAGGACATAAGCCTAATTAAATTACCACTTTATTTGCTGCAGCTGCTTCATAAATTTGCACTTCAAAATAGTTCCATCATTCACCATGTCATTTCCTGTGTTTTGTAATTATTGGCTGGTAAAAAATTAAACCCAAGGAGTTTAACAATAGCACAGTAGCTTTTCCTTACACTCAAATTAGGCCTAAGGGATTCTGAGTGCAATTATGGTGTTGACTGGATTAGTACAATTGGTTGAAAATGCAAGGATATTTCATCAGCTCGTCCTGAGGCTTGTGGATTATGCCCAAGAAAATGAAGATTTAATTTCATCTAAGTTATTCCCATTATTTCTAAAAAAAAAATAGAAATATACCCAGAAAGAAGATCAGTAGCTACATGGGTCCAAGACAGAACAGACTGAATGAAGCAATGTCATTGGGATTTTCACGATTCTGTTCAAAGAAGTCAGGGTTTCAGCTTAATCTGCACTTCTTCTAATGTAAGAAACACACTACATTAGGTTTTGTGGGAGTTCATATTTACTTTGCAGATGCTTTAAATAGAATTTGTATATTTTTTCTTACTTTCCCATTTCCAGTATTTTACTATTACTTGTGCAACTGCTAAAAGAAAAGGAAAAAAACAGACCTTCCTCTTAAAGCTGGATATGAGAGAATAGACCTTACTAATATCAAGCTTACTTGAACTTTTGCCTTTTTAAGAGGTTACATCTTAAAGGGACATATTACCATGGCAGTTTGCCACAGATCACTGCTCCTGTAGTACAGTCAGGTACGGACAGCTGTGCTTGTCTGGTATTTTAATACCTGACTGCTTCAAGTCAGATGTCATTCCAGAGCTATTACCATTACTCAGAAATAGTTGGAATGATAGCTGTAGGCAGTCTACCATTTTCAGGAGAGATATTGGTTTCTGGGTAGTCCTGAAATGTGCAAAGCCATGCTATAGTATTTCTTCTAGACATGATTTCAGTTGCAGGACCTGGTTATCAGACCCCATTGGCATTCTTTATAATCATCTGCTGTATGCAAAGATGCAATGTCATTAAAATGACATTATTATTCATGAATACATTTGGAAAATCTCATTCATCATACATCCTTCAGGAAAACTAAAATAACAAATATAAGCAAAGTCATTCATCTTTCTGGGATGTTGCAAATTTTAAGCATCATGACTAACCATGGTGCTTTGCTTATAAAAACACTTATTTTCATTTTTATATTTTGTGGATTTGGGGTCTTTTGAATGCAGTGGACAGAATGTTGCCTCAAACTACCAAAATAAATTGTGGATCTTCTCTGCCATTTTCCTGAGGCAACAAACATCCTATCAAAATTGCAGGTGGGGAAGCCCTCTTCCACAGGAAAATGATTCAGGATGTTTCTACAGAGGGATTTCTACCTTATAAGTTCTGTACCTTCATGGTACCATCCAAAGGTCATTCGAATGGAGCAGAATACATACATTTGTAACAAGTACCACAGCGATACTGAGACTTTTCACAGCTAAGAAATACATGGACAGTCTTCTCAAACTATAGGAAAACATTCCTGCATAAAATGAATAAAAAAGTTTGGAAAGATGTTTATTAAAACCTATGGGAAATGTAGGCAGTAAGAACGGATCCTTTTAAAGAAATTTGACTTTTTAAAGAAATTGGATTAAACAAGATAATTGTCAAGCTTAAACCTTCAGTTGAGTCATCAGTGGCTACAAGTGCCACTATCTCAGCATACATCAGTTGTGCCTCAGATCTTTCAGTGTTTGGACACGAGCCAAAGAAAGATAATCAAGGACTCATACAGATATGTATCATCTGAGAGATAATATTCGGTATTGGATAAAATCATGCCATTGATGGATAGATATAGGAGGTTCTCTGTGTATTTTTATTGCCAGGAAACCCAGACATAATCTTCATGCTAGTAAGCAAAGCACATGCAACAATACTAACTTTTAGTCTTTTGAGGATGTCTCCACGTAAATATATACTCATTACAAAAACTGCATTATAAACCCCTTTGTATTTCTTGAATGGCTAAAACAGTTCCTTTATGGTAATCATGAAAATCCTCTTTCAGAAACAGTAAAAGGAGGTAGCAGGTATCAGCAAACCTGTCTCAGAGGGGTTTCAGAGTGTCAATCTCTATCTTTCTATCTCTAGCTAGCTGAGACAGAATCACAAAAATCCATTTCTGAACACTACTGCATTTTTGGACCAGTTTAGATCCATATCTGTACATGGATTTCACAGTTTGGGGTAGTCCCTTTTAGAATAAATGAAATCTCTTTCCAAACTGGAAGTTATCATTTTTTATCATGAGTTCTGTCCCCTCCTTCTAAAAAAGGAAATTAATCCTATTAACAAGAGCTTCAATCTATAGTACCCTGTGATTTTATACTCTTGTCCATGGACAGGAAACTGATGTCAGCAGTATGACCACCAAATCTGTTATATTCTGTGTCCAGAGATCACAACTGCTGCAAGTTAATTAATTCCTATACCTCTGTAATGGATATTGCTCTGTTAATAGTGTATTCAATAAAAGAGTTGATGAAAGAGATGATGTATGCTGGAAAATTGAAAAATGCAATAACAATAGTTATAAAAGGTACAATATAATATGGTGAATGCAATTTGCTCAATATACTTAATGTTGTCTATAAAAAATCTAATCCCATTCTCACCAGGGAAGCAGGCTGTGCTGTGTACACTGTCTATGGAGTCTATCAGTAGCTTAATGTGACCAAACAAAATTAATTCCCCTGCATCTATTTAAAATATGCCAAAAAGATGTTATTTCTGGGTAGACTTCTTGTATTAAGGCAAAGGAATACAGACAAATATTAGGTTTGTGTATACAAGCACATTCCATAATGTTCAGCATGCAAAGCTTTTTAATTTTCCCTCCTATATTCAGGATGACATGGGAAGACATCCAACTCCTAATTTCTTATTCTTCTTAATTATGCCCTACATGTGCAATGTGGTAGTTAGTGGTTAGCGGTGAAAAAGTATTTATGCCTAAAAACCTCCTTCAGAATTGGAGCAAATTTCTGGGTTATTTTCTTTACCATCCAAAAAATAAGGAAAGCAAGAGGGGGAATATACAATGGATATATTACAATATTACATGGGTTTATGTTTTTCTGGGTGTTAAATATTTTTGAAACTTACTATGTGTCAGGTCTCTAAGATGATGAACAGGAAAATTCATTTGTTTTCCATGTCTCAAAGGACATGACAGCATGCTAAATCGGCCCATTAAATCTCAGTGGTGCACATGCTGCCTTTTGAAAACCTTTTCTACCTCTGATGAAACATGTGCTGATGAAAATCAAAACTCGTAAGTATGTGTAGGAATGGCAAAAAATTGTAGACGATGAAATGACAGCAGAAAAATCATTCAGAAAGGCTCACTAGTCTGCAGTGCCTGACATGCCTGTCCAGAGTGTACAGTACACAGCCATGGCCACATCCTGACAGCCATGGCACTTCAGCTTGTGTCTGAGGAGGGACAGGAAGACGTAAAAGCCCTTTTACCTTCTTCCAGGCAAATCCAGACCCACCAGGCCTGTAATTGGGCCCAGTGTAAGGACTTGTGCTCTCACTGATCCTATGTTGCCATATGTCCCCCTTCCCAAGCTGTCCCGTGTTGCCATCTGTCCACACGCCAGCCCAGCCATTCAGGGCCATCTGCTTCTGCCTGACCCATCCCATGGGGCCAGCTGTCTCGCCCCTCTCCAGGCTGGTGCAGCCACACACCTTTTCTAGAGGTACACAAATTCCTAACAGCAATGGATAAACATCAGCTAAAAGGGACAGAAAGCATGAGAAGCAGTTTAGAAAAATCAATTTGTTCTGTCTGCATTTCTTAATCAGTGCCTAGTTCAGGTTTCAGCATGAAACCTCTTCTTGCAAGTCCTCAAAAGTTTTGGCGCTGATATTTTATTAAAACTCTGAGCTCAGGTGACAGAATTGGAACTGAGAGATGGTGGGAATTGTTTTTGCAATGTGCCATGTAGGAGCTCATTTTGGAAGACAAAGAGTTTGCAAATCTGTTCATGAACCTTTGTAAAAGCCTGGCTTTGAGTCATCTGAGTTATTAAGCTCATCTCAAATGCAATACCATTAAAGTGGTGGCACACAAGGAAATAGCCTGAGTCTTCAAAGCTAGATTTAAACAAATGAGTGGAAAAAAAATGGAAACACTTTTTGATTCCTGTGAAAAGCCATTTCCTTGGTCACTGTGGGCACTTAGCTCTATCTAGCTGAGGGATGTGGGGAGAATTTTCCACTTTCCAGTTGCATATTCTCACATACCAGCTCCCTACTGGGACAAAACACAGGCATGCACCAGCTGTCCCTCCTTCTTCCCTCCCACCTTCCCACAATCTGGTTTTCACAGAAAAGAAAAACTGGAGGTGTGGGTTGGACAGGAGCCATCATTTTTCCTAGCAGGTAAGTCTAGACATAGCTTATAATACCCTTCATACCAGTTCTCTTCCCTCATTTCCAATCTGTAGCACTTTTTAACTCATTTATATTGAATATTTTAAGTGTTCCAGTTTGATTGATGCCATGGAGAAATCAGTGTCATTATTGCTGCAAAATATTTAGGGAGGGATTGTTTCAACATTCTGTCTCTTTAGCCAATAAAATATTTTCCCTGAAATGGTGGAGGTTAAAATATGAGATTTTAAATCCCATATGCATTGACGTAGATGCTATAACTTCTGCTGATTTCAGTAGGGCCAAAAAGCTACCCTGTGGTAGCTATTCTCAATCTGTCCACATACTTAATCTAGGTGTTTCTAATATTATCCTGGTACCAAATATACAAACAGTAATCTGATGCAAATTGGAGTGATCAATTCCATTGGAAATTAGAGTATTATTAAACCAGAAACACAAATAAATCTTTTCCTCAATTATTTTCATGAGGTTCAGATTAGATATCTGTGGTTCAGGTCACAGCTGTATACTTACTCTGGACTCTATAGCAGAGATCTTGGGTGGTTGTCAGATATTATTTTGGCTTAAAGATGCACAAAGAATCTTAAAATGATTTCACAATGTGTAATAAGGAATGATGAGTTGCACTGACAAACTAAAATTTGTACTTTAAACATTAGCACCATATGTTGTTAATCTTAAAAAGAAATTTATTCTTTAGAAGAAAATCTTCTGACTATATTATGTCCACCTCAAAGAATTAACTTGTTGCTTTCTTAAAAGATTTCTGATGAATATTGGAATATGGCTCTGTATGAAGTTACAGCCATGATAAATGTGATATTCCATTGAAAACACTGTCTGACCCCAGACTGCAAGTCATTTAGTTAGAGCAAAAAGAATGAGGCATTACCTATGCAACAAGATCATATGTTACTAATTACCTCAGAAAGAGACATTTACAGCTGAGATACTTCAGGTGAAAGCAGGGAACAGTGAGAGAACATCTCACTAGACCAAACACTGCTCCTTAGCCTCTGGTCAAAGTCTGACCTCAGCTGAAGCTGAAGCCATTCTGTTTGACAGTAGAGCTGAGATCTGACATCATTTCTCCCAGAGGTGAGTATCCACAGCACCAGCTATGGCTGCTTGCAGGCCCTGGCACAGAAGCTAAGCTGAGCATAAAGCACACATGAAACGTGTAGCAAAATTGGCGTTCCAGTGACCAGTTTGCTGGCAGCAACCCACTGCATTAGCTGCTTTTGCATCAGAAAACCAAACACAAAGCTGTTGCTTTCAAAGCTGCCACAGGTCAGGACATGGGGAGCGTGCACTGCCTGCCTGCTGTGCTGGCAGCAGATTGTATGGCCACGGCAAGATAGAATTACTCACCAAAGAGCATGTGGTAGGTTTTGATAACATACGAACAGATGCTATCGAAACCTACCCAATACTTGTGCAGTTCCAGGGAAGAGTGTGAAAAAGGCAGGAAGAGGAAAAAGAAAATCCCAAGATGTGGTAGAGGTACATTGTCAGTCATTTTGCTACTATAAATATGAACAGCAGGTAGTCCATTAAGCCCAGCATTTTCACTGAACAATTGGAGCTGATAGCCATTAGAAGAAGGTCATATTTAATAGCTGTTGACTCCCTCAACTCTTTCTCCTACACTACATTTAAATGATTCTTTGGCAAGTGAACTGAATTTGTTTCTCCTGCACAGGACTAGAAGAGGGGATAGAGAAAGGAGTTTATTTTTGCAGAACTGGATCCTTTGTCACCCACTGCCCTCTGAATCTCAGCTACTATCTGCTAAGTCAAAATGAACTTTAATAAATGAGCTGAACTCATTAGCTATGTGAAGCTCATGCTTACAGTCATAATGATTTTAAAATGTGTGGCTGCATCTTGAAGAAGAACAGAGCTTGACATAATTTCAGTTATCAAATACTGGTAATTGACACAGAGACAGGCTGTGCTTTACACTGGGTTATAATTAATCCACTTCAGTGACCTCAAAGGCTGCACTTCTGAGAAATCTACCACTTACGTTTTGATTCTTTGTCAACTACTGCAGCAGACATAAATTACAAATGAGGTACTAATGAAGTATTTCATCACCTGTTTACCTTCAGTGATCAGTTCCCTTACCCTAATTTACAGGAGGCACAATTTTTTTGAAGCTACTGTCAGCTGGAGCTGCCTTTTCCTCTGAGCAGTTATAAATTAACACATAGCTGTGCTTACTCTCACCAGGTCTTTGTTCTGGTTTTAAAATACTACAGCACAGGAGGAAATAAGTTTACGCTTATAAAATGATGGATAAGAAGATAAAAAGTTGCATTTTCTTCTGGTCTGTTCTTTTCTTTAAAGACTATCTAAATAGAAGGAAATTCCCCAATGATACAAATACACCAAATCCAACTGCACTGTGTGACTGTGTCTATTTACCCCAGTAGGGCATTTCACTCGTGCAGAAAATAAAACCTGCCGTATTACCAACCACTTGGAGTGATCTTAACGTGCATGTCAAAGAATCACCTTGGTATTCTGAGGTATTGCCACTGAAATACTAACATTATGCCTGTGACGCTCACATAACTACCTTTAATTTAAAATGCCAGGGCTTGATTCCCACATGCAGACTGAAAAAATGTGGAGTAAGAGATAATTTGTGGGGTAAGCAACACCTTGACTTTCAGAGGCTGTCAGGTGAGGACAAGCTGCCTTGTCCTTGTCCCAACCTGCTGCTTTGATGCCTGTGGGCTGCTCCTGATCCCCTCTGGCTCCTGCCAGAGGTTCTTTTCAGTCCCTGCAGTACCTTCCAATGGACTCTAGACCATCCTCCTCCGTGATGGAGGCTCTTTTCTCTCCTAGGCACCAGTTCTTTTACCCCTACCTGTTCATCTCAGCATCATGATCAGTCTTCAACTTCTTCCTGCTGGCAACAGCAGTTCTCCTACTCTATGTTCCCACCACCACTGTCCTCTCCCTTTTTTTGGCTAACGTGAAGCCTGCAGTAGCTGTCAACACAAAAAACCTAAGTATTCTCCCTGTTCTTAATGTGAGTGCTTCATATTTTATCATCTCTTCTAAGTCAGGAAAAAAAAAAACAGAGAAATGCCCTCATGTCTTTCCAGAGACCTAAGAGGAAGAGTAAAGAAATTTAATTACAGTGATAGGTATGTGTAATTTGTGAGTTCTGTTTGATACTGGCCACTTCGCGTAGAAGCCACTAATGCACTCACAGTTGGCTTAAGTTCAGGACAAACTTACTTTTCAAGTCTGAACCAAACCAGTGAAGGTACTATGCAACAAATCATCTGGATTTCGTTGCATGTTGAGGTGGAACAGGAGGTTGCCTGACAAATGAGAGTAGAACACAGTTGTTTATTTTTTTGATGAGGTCCTTAACTGGCTCCTTTAGGGAGTGAATTGAAGAAAAGAGAGAAACAGCCAGGCTTCCATGTTCCAGAGAGGGAGGCATGATGCAAAAGATGGGGACAGATGAACGATCTTGAGCAATGCAGGGGCCTCTCACTCTGCCAGACATGAGGCAATGAAATGTACTTAAATGTACAGTTTTGTCTACATTTGAAAATTTCCTGTAGTAAAGAAAGCCATGAGTTATTGCTTAAAGAAAATTGCAATCTTTTTCTTGGTTTACCTCCAGTGACATAACATCCTTGAAAAACCAAGCTGCAAACCTACAGCATCACATAACTGGAGCTGAGAAGGAAGTGTAGTGAAGGTACTGGGGAACCCTGAGGCTCAACACCAGCAAAATGGCCCTGGGCTGCCATACTGCAGGGTGTCAGTGCCACCAGGGGGGAGCAAACAGCCTGTGCCCAGGAGCCATCCAAGACAGCCTCTCAACAGAGATGCTGTGGCAGCCTTCTGGGACAAAGGGAAGTTCAAGACACAATGCCCAGCATGTGGGGGCTCTAATATACGTGCTTGGACTAGTGTCTCCCAATGATGGAACTGTACAAACCATGTGCCTTAAGAAGCTTCCTCCTAAGCCTGTTTATGCATTCGGGTCCACTAATCATAGAAAAGCCGTGGTGTAAGTTCCCACTGCACTGGTAAAATCATATTCTGAAATAATTTGTTTCTTGGTCTGTTTTGCTCTAGGTTTTACAGACTGCAATGCTGAGGGTAAGAATGCACCTGAGACAACTCTACCGGAAGGCCACGTGCACTGAACCCTGGACACTCTTCCCCAGACATCTCTAATTTGGAACCCCATTGCTGAGATTCATTGCCCTACATCAGGCAGGATCCGCTCCATGATCATTGCTGGGTGGAAAGTATGGGAAAACAGAACTCTGTATTTGTCTTCTGAATGCGCTATTTCCTGGACCTCACCACATCTCGTCTTTGTCTCTCTCAGCAGAGCTGATCACCACTCAGATTGCTCAGGGCTAAACATACTTGGTGCAACACATATGCATATCTTGGGAAAGAAAAAACCTGAAATCAAAAGTGTCAACAAGGCCCCACCTACTAACAATTTCCATAGGTTTTCACAAGTAATTACAAGAGGAACAGAGTTATTACTATAGCAACTGTCACAATACATAATATTGAGTATTTTTTTAAATAAGCTGTACTTTTTGCAGGTACAGACATATCGTGATGACATTTTTTCTTTTGCAGTTTTTTAACAGTTGTAAGAAATACACAAAGAATCTAACTTTATTAAAAATATTGATGGGATGCTGTGTTTTCTGCCACTCACTTTTATTAAAGAAAATTTTATTTAAAAAAGAAGTAAATCTATTTGGGGAGAGGGGATAATGGAAAATAAGTATACAGACTTTAAAAGGTAATGAAAGAGAGAGATGGCAGTGAGGAGTAACTGTCCCTTTTTAAGGTAAGCAGGGGTGAAGCTTAAAGAACTCTTTGATTTTAACAGTCCCCAGCAATGCTGATGAAGTACTGTACATCATACAGGATGCATCTACAGCTTATCTCTGTGGGCAAAAAGGAGGGGTTCATACATGACCCAGTTTTGCAGGTTTGTCACTGCAAAAGCACCTTTTTTTTTAGAGAGTATCAATCCAAAGCAGCAGCTGAGAGACAGATGAAGTCTGTCTACAGCTGCCACCTACTTCAATGTTGACACTGTGCTTCTACCCATGGGAAGTCCAGAATGAGAGACAGGAAATTACTGAACCCAAAAAATGAGCTATTCCTTTGCTGCATTTGCATTCCATCCAGTGGCCATAGGCAGAAACCAAACTTGGCCCACCTTGCTGAAGCATGCCTTCTCCCATGGGCTATTAGACCATGCCTTGTGCTTAACATTGATAGATAAAGACTAGTGCAAGTATGAAGGTAGGAACAGGGGATGGACTTTATGTTGATGGTACAGAAGTGAAAGAGAAGTTACGATATCCTTGATATGCAGACAAAGATTTGGTGTTGTCCTTTGTGTTATGTAGCTTCCGAACCTACCCTAAAGGAGAGAATTGTAAGGGTTGCAGGGAGAGGAAAGGCAGATTTAGAGAAGCAGTTAGGGTCTTATGTGTTTCCAGAAATTTGGACAAAGTTAAACAGCACATAGATTTCATATATTTCTTGGAAGTAGTTGAATTGTAATTGTCTCTTTCATTCATTTCATTGGTAGTGATGTGGCCTTGTGTAATCTTTTAGTGTCCTTTTTTTTTTTTTTTTTTTTGCCAGGACTGATTGAATTTTAAAGGCTGAGAAGAAATTGTTATTACAATTTAAAGCAGAAGGCAGTAGAAGGAACTTGGAAAATAACTTACCTCCACCCCCAAAGCCTACATGGCAAAACAGGCACCTAAAGCAGATTGGGCAAATCCAAATTCATCCTTTCCTTGTCCAGCTCAAAATATTTAAAAATGTCAAAATCCTCTGAAAAGTTTTTTGTACCTTTCTTGGGATTCAAACTCAGTGAAGAACTTAAGTCCATGCTCCATCACATGCACATGCTCAAGTTGTCTGCTGAATTGAATTTGTTGTCCCTTCAAGCCTTGTGATTGGTACACATTTTTTATTGTGAATCTGATTAAAAAAAAAAAAAAAAGCCTATGAAAAGCTGCAGATAGCAGAAGACCATTTGTCTGTTTCTATTTTAATAATTGCATGCACTTAGAAATTATAATTACATAGTCATTAAGTCCTGTTCACATAAAATCCTGGACAGCTTATTTTTATGGAGCAATCTTTACTTCCCATACTCTTGTTGCTCACAAAACTGACAAATGCACATTTGTTACAAGTCAAGAATTATCTGAAAGGTAAATTTCATATTAATGGAACTGATGTGCTTTCTTTTAAAATGTCTTTGGTTATTTCATCGCTTACCATAATTTAAGACTTGGCTGCATAACGAACATTGCACTTTGGCAATTGCTAAAATGGTCTGTGTGTGGTCAAGACAGCTGTGTCTGCTGTTACTGAACATAATGCTGACTTAAGTAACCAGTATCCGCTTCAAGTAGGATTTCAAACCTTTTTGCTTTTTTTCACTAATACCAGTGAAAGAGACAGAGAAAAGGGGGGCCAGTGCTGACCTGTCTTGCTTGCTGTTCTGCAAACCGTGCAGCAGGCAGATAGAGCACGAACAGATTGCAATCTCTCCCTTCAAACCTTCAGCATGGAACAACAGCTGAGCAATTTCAGGATGTTGTGTTTTGGGGTTCATCTCCCCATCTAACAAAATGCTAATCCTCAAATGACTTCAATTTCCCCTTCAAAAATATTCTGAAGAAATCTCAGGCTGTCTGGTGCAATACTTTGGTCTTTGAGATGCACAGGGTGGTCTGATCCCTATCTCACTGGGAACTGGGAAACAATGTCACCCAAGTCAACATATAAGTAGTATATACAATATCTAAACTTGGCATGAGAGGAAAATTGCCCCATGATTACACCACTCAAGGAAGTACTTCTAAAGCTAAGAAGAGAGATGGCTATCAAATAGATATAAAGGGCTTTAGGGCAACCGTACCAGCTGAGGAATTCATGCCTGAACAACAGCGGGTGGTGTCTGCTGCCTTCCTAGCCAGACCACACCTCCGTCCATGTCCCACACCAGCCACCAGCACACATATCGTAGGGAAACCCCCAGATGGATGCTGCTGGCTGATGAGCTGGTGCCAAGCCTGCCTCTGCAGACCTAATCCACTCTGGGGGCTGATGGGCAACCTGTGTCTTCCTGGGGAGGTCATGGGCTGGGGGCAGCTTTCACCACTATGTACTCTTTGCCCAGAATGACCTCCCCATTGAGGGGATGAAGTGTTCCCTATGCCATATGTTATGTAATTTATATGTAAATGAGGTGGAGAATACACACAAATGAGCTGCAGATACGTTGCTCCAGTGGATTCCACCATGCAGAATCTGGTTTCTATCAGAAGCATACACAGATGGGGTTTCTGCAGAGTAAAAAAACCAAGATGTGATTGCTTTTAAAGAATGTACCTACTGATACAATGCTGAAAGAAAACAGGAAAGCACTAAGCATTTGAGTCTTAAAATAACACTGCTTTTTCTAGTCATGAAAAATTTTGAGCTATACCTCCCATTGCACTCACAAACATTTAGCTATTATTCAGGGAACATGACTGTTGAGATTTATTCCAACACATTCCAGAACACCCTTGTAAAATGAGGTTTAACATCAAGTGAACAACGTGTCCTACATAAACCCTTTTTTTTTAAGCAAATAGCAAAAAAGAAAAAACAAGTTGTTTTAAATTAACCTTTCAAGGTCATGTTGGGATGAAGCCATTTAAATATATATCAAAAGGGTAGACAATTGTGCAGCTTACTGCAGTGTGTTCTTGTACAGTAAGAATATGTCCTCATTTTACACATGGTTGATTCATATACAATAAACACATATTTGACAGTGACCTTGAATCTACTATCCACAGTTTTTAAACATTTGTGTTATGACTGAATCCACGTAAATGTATGTGAAGAGTTAAAAAAGTTGGGTTTTTTTGTTTCTAAACAAATAATGCAAATAATTTATTTGTTATAAGAGACATAAATCAGTTTATTTCTGTTGGGCTCACTGGACCTACCGCAATTTGCACTAGCTGAAAATCTGGCCCTCATTTGTTAATCCACAGATATACTTTGTCATTACAGTTTATGTAAACATGAGATCAGCTAGTACTTCCAGACCCAAATGAACTTCTTGATAGTTCAAACTCAAACTTCAGTTTTATATCTGAATTTTGCTGTCATCATTTATCTTATAACTGACCAGAAGTAGACACAGAGCATTGCTGGGTTTTGTGGTATGGTTTTGTCTGGGGATTTTAAAATGTAAGTACCCTGTTCTTCTCAGACACAAAAAATTAAGTGACCCATTAAAAGTTAGCATAGCTGTGTGTGTTTGTCTTAATAAGCTTTGAAAGACCATTCCGTAATAGCCCAAACAAACGTAGTATCCAACAGATTCTCATTGTTTGAGTCAATCCACATTTTAAACTGTGCATAATGTTTTTGATTTTTTTTTTCCTTTCTTTTCTTTTTTTTTTTTTTTTTTTTTTAACAAATGGGACTATTTTCAAGCTATGGGAATGCACAAAAGGAACAGAAATAATTAATTTCTGCTTCATTCCATAATTTCAAATGCACAAACAAGATTGGACAGGATATAAGTCTTCTTTTAATGTGCAGGGACCAGCCCATAAGAAATCTGAAATAAAACAGTTATTCACAAATGTGGTTTCAAACACTGGTATTTTATACACAGTGTCAGTATTATTAATTTTGTCTTGCATTTCCCCAAATAAGTCAAACCACTTTGTAGTCAAAACAGTCAGAAACATAAACTTGGTTCACTAGTGCACAGCAACACAGGAATAAAATGCAAAGGGTATTTTATGGTGGATAGCCTTGCCGAACGCATTGGAAGAGAAAAATAGTTAATACACTTTAAACTGTCAGTACAATTTCAGCTGGCTAACTGGTCATACTAGAATTTGACCATATGCTACCAACATCTCTATGAAATACTCTAAAACGCTGTTTCTCAGGATTGAAACAGTTGACTACTGTATTAAGAGATAAGTGTAAAATAATAAATAGTCTAGAAAATAACATGAGGTGAAGACTGAAAGTAATAATGACAATGCTACCATATACTTTTTTTTTCTTATCTGAGAATTTCAAATCAATTTCTACACATGTAGTGCTATAATAGAGGCAAATATGCTGGTGTTACAGAGGAGTAAACTGAGGCATAGTGAATTTACACCACTTGCTTTAGGCAACACAGATGGTTAATGAGAATGCAGGGAATATAATTAGTAATTCTGAAATATACTGTGCTATTTTAATCACAAGACCTTTTTCTTTCTGAAGTACTTCTTATGCACTTAGGACCTGATTTGGAAAGATTTATATGAAAAGTTGCAGGCAGAAACTTATAAGCACTGTGCAGATCCAGGAGGAGTTTGGGTCCTAAATCACTATGAATACCTGGGTCTGAGCCTTGCAAAGCTGAGCAAAACTGAAGAGCTCCAGAACATGACTGAGGTACTGGCTGCTTTAAAAACATAACTTTCAATTGGTCCAGTCTAGATCCACTTGATATACATGAAAGCGTCTCATGTGCTGAAAATGAGGAATCTTGCTGACACAAAACACCATACAATGTCTTATTTCTGGAATGTGTTTCCAATTCTACCTATGCTGTGTGCGTTATTCTAGATGACTGTTCTCAGTGTTGGTCTAGAAGTTCCACTGTCATCTAGAAACTGAAAAATGAGATCTACAGATCCCTTCAGAGGCATTGTTCTTCATGGAATAATAGATGAGTTGTCATTAAGCATTGGTGTGGAAAGTTGCCATCAGACTTGGCAGGTCTCGCTCCAATAATCAGCTTTGAAGTTTTCCTCACTGTTGAGGGTTTATGATATAAATACAAAAGCAAAGATTAAGTTTTATAGGTAGTTTACCAGACTAAACATATTGTGAAAATTGTTAAAAAAGAGATTCCAAACATAGCAACAACCTCCACAGTGAAAAAATGAAATTTGGGAACTGCTGTCTACCAGCTCCACCACATGGCAAAGCAGTAATTTACAGTTTGCTCACTAGAAGGAGGATAATTTAAAACTAAAATCTTAGTCTGCCTCAATTTCTTCAGCAGGCACATCTTCAGTGGAGGTATCTCTGAAAGCAAAAATGCAGAAAAGGCACACATGAATTCACAATGGGCTTTGTAAGACTATAATTCATGGTCTGCCAGAGTGGATAGTCCAATTTAGATTAAAAGCTGTCTCTCTGCAGGGTTGAAACCCGTGTTTTCTTATGTGTGTAGAACAGTACAGACTGATTTCTGCTTGGAGCTCTTGTACATGACCAAAGTATGCCTAATTAAGCCATGGTATACCTAATTAAACTGGAGAACTCCCTGGCTCCAGGGACAGAAAGGGAAGACCATAATGAAACTGTGGTGCTACAAGTTTATTACATCCTACACCTTGATCCCTCCAGCCCTTGGACTTCTCATGCCCTGCCATGCTTGGTAATGAGAAGAAGGGTACAAGACAGTGGGCATACTCTCCAGCCCTGGCCCTGCTTGTTTCACTCTCTCTGGAAATAAACTTTACAACATGAAGGAAATGTGCTTCTGCTCTCCTTTGAGGCACTCACATCCCATGTCCATGATAGCAGACATTCTTAATGGAGAAGGTAGATAGCTCTGTCTTGTGAAAAAATATTTAAAGCATTAAATCCCTTATTCAGAATATATGTTATTTTGATTGACCCAAGTCAAACTACCAGAAAAATGAGTGAAATAGATTTTTTCTTTTCCTTTCAGTTAAAAAAAAAAAAAAAAGTTAGTGCAATGTCACAGCTACAGCACTCATATTTGTAGTCTTAGCTGCTGTGCTCCTCAGTGTCTGTACCTATGGAATGGTTCTATTTGATTCACTTGGAAACACTACTTTGTGATATCTAATTAATATGTAAAGCATGTAATAAAATGGACTTAAAAAGCAGAGCGGCATACTCATCATAAGTAGAAGACTCAACAGCTTTTTCAAGGTTTTGTTTTGCATATATCTGATGGCAACAACAGTAACTATCAAATTATTTGTCAGTGGCTGGAGACTCCTAACTTGCTAGTTACAGAAGTTTCTGTAGGGCTGCTTTGGATTTGAACATTCACCTGGCACTGTTCTAGCCCATGAAGCATGGGATTCTTTACTGCCAAAAATGTATTTTAAAAATGAAACACAGTTACATACTGGTATTTTGTGGCTTCATATTTTTAAAAATAGCTCTGCATTTTTAATATTGTGTCAGAAAGTACATTCTAATTCATTTTTCAAATTTAGAATGAACTTTATTCAGATTGTCATACAAAAAGTACCTCCAGCTATTTTCTGGCACCAGCAGATTTATGAAAGAATTCAGACAGTGTATGGACCTAGTATTTTAAGTAACATGGGTTTACTAGAGAAGACAGGGAAGATTAGGTTTACTAGATTTATCTAACACAAGGCAGAAAATATCTGACTTCTCTTCTCAGCAAGAAAAATCTGTATACTTATTTGCCTATATAAAAGCAGAGGAAGGTGCCTGGGAGACAGAATACAGGGTAAATTACAAGACCATGGAGAACAAGGGGGTTTTATCTTTACTCTCTTGACTTCTAGATGCATTAGACTTCCCTGGCCACAGGTTTTCAACTCATTCAAAAAGTCACCTGCTTTCTTTAGGCAGTGATTTTTCATTGACTAATCATTCACGAGTTACCGTGAAATAAACAGCCTCATAAACTTAACTAATATTTACTTTAAGATACTGCAAGAGAGCTTGTTCCATGTGAGGTGAAGTAGGAAAGCACACACATAGTAGTGAAGGTGGGTGTGCTTCCACATCTGGAGATAAGGACTTAGTGACATAAATGGCTACAAAACATTGACTTTTTTGAATAAATAATTCTAGCTTGTCAATCTGAAGAAAAACACAAAACCATTCTAGTTGCACTAAAAATTGTTTCTAGTGGATCCTGATCAAATCATGCATTTGGGGTTTTTTTCCAAACTTTCATTTCATTCTATGTGGAATTTTTTTCATACAAATCAAATTAGTTCCCTTTCATATTTTGTTCTGAGCTTCCACATGGGCTTCCACATCACTTTCTATGTCCTTTAATATTCTGTCTGCCCAATTTTTCATTAAAAAAAAAAAAAAATTACTGGTTCCACAGTAAAATTTATTACCATAGTCTTTATAATGAACAATTTATTTACACTGGTTGTTTTTAGTTCTATTCTGGAATGACATATAATCTCATATAATATGGAGAGGGGTTAAAAAAAACGAATTTGTACTTTGGCATGTCTATCTAATTTTCAGAGTACAGTAATCACCATAATGGATGTGGAAAGTGAAATAATGAGCCTTTTTGCTTTAAAGTCTATGGGTGGAAAACATGAAGCTTTTCAGTCTAATCATTCTTCACATCCATCCTTGATAAAATTCTCAGCAGTCAGCACAGATTTAAGAAGAAAAAAAGACACAGCCTGTCTTGTTTTTCAAAATTTGTAAAGTTTTAAGCAGTATTGCAGGTGGGAATATGATCACAAATGTATTTTATTTTTCATAATTTCTGTCCAGATTTTAAAATGAAAAATATAATGCAGATTCTGACACCTGAAAATACTTTGGAGCCCTTGAAAAACCAACAAGACAAAACAACACCTTAAAGATATATTGTTTTTTCTTCAGGTAAGGTTTATGTGAAATTGGGATTTCATTTTTGATTAACTGTTTACAGGTGATTGAATTTGCAATGCTGGAATGCTGTGATATGCTATGTTGAAGAGCAGACTCAGAATACTCATAGTCTGAGTATTGAAAGATATAGGGAACTGAGATAAAAAGGGAAAACACCTACCAATCTAGGGAAAATAAGGCCCACATTTGTATTTATTACTTAACCTATCTAATTCTAAATCAAAGTGACTTACAATTCTCATCCTCACCCAGGGAAAAATGTGAAGTGCTATTTCAAATAAATAGTCCTGTGGCTTTTTCAGTGGATCATTGAGCTGCTGAGCTGCTACAAGGAAAGAGTAAAGTGCATTTCTAAGGTCAAACACTACAATGCAGAAGTTTGCCTTTCAGGATTTATATATAAACACGAACAATAAAACACTACACAATAAAAGCAGCATATTATAATATGCTTCCTGAGGTATGTAACTTGCCCACTGCTGCTTTTCTTCCCTTGAAATGCTTTTAGTCCTTCTCCTGACAGGAAATGACAGGCTGGCATTTGGAAGAGCCTTTATCAGAGGATCCTGTTGTTACCTCCAAACCTGATGCTGCTGTTGTTGGTTACAAAGGAGGCTGGATACTCTTGCAATTAATTGATGCAATGTCATCTCTGAGATTTAGGGATTGAGGTTTTTTCAAGTGGATCTTGGTGTTCCCAAAGGTTGGCTGTGGGGCTGTCAGCCATGGGTGGGTCATGTTTGGAGGCTGGGGTCTGCCAGTGGTGGGGTGGGACCACCCCAGGCACATCTGGTGGGTCTGCAAAGGGTCTAGAGCAATGGGTTCTGCCCTGAGAGGAGACAATTTGGCCAGTCACTCATTCTAGTAGGATAGAAGGAATTGAACAGAAAGATTATGTCATGGGCCAGTCAGGGGATAGAAGTGGTTGGAGACTTTCCTGTGGTGTGCTTGATGTTACTTTCTCAGGACTGAAAGGTTACACAGGACAGCAGGGACAATTTGACAGGGTGGGCAATGCCCAATGTGTAGGGCTTTCTCCTAGGAATCAGGACACCTGGCACCACAGCCCCCAGCTGACTGAATCAGACCAAAGCCTCTCACCTGGATCTCCAAATGACCAAATAAATAATCCTTTTAGATATATTTTGTCTTGTATATGTGGATGCTCCATCACTTGATGTTTTCAAGGTCAGGTTGAACGGGGCTTTGAGCAACCTGATCTAATGCTCTGTGTCCCTGCCCATGGCAGGGGAGTTGGAACTAGATGATCTTTAAGGTCCCTTCTAACTCAAACTATTCTATGGTTCTATCATTCTATGAAATGTTCCTTGGTTTAAGGAGATGGGTTTTGTCTTATACAATACAGATGTCTGTATCAGAGCTAAGGTTTCTGTACTACCTAGTGGAGAGACAGACAATTTACTAGACCTATTTTTAGATGTAGAGGAAATTAATGTATAGCAGCAATAGCATTAAGAGAAGTGGAAGCTATTGGTTCTATGAGTTGAATGTGGAAATCAGCTATTGGGAAAGACAACCTGTCAAAAGAGGCTGGATGACATCCAGCTAGGGAGAGCTCTTTATGATGCTTTTATGAATGTTAGTCCATGAACTTAATGTCAGTCCTTATCTGCTGAGGAAATTTAAGTCCTCTCCAGGTGCCAAGCTGCCAGCCAGCCGTAATAATACTTTATCCTCAGTTTGGTTCTGCTCCAAACTAGCAGGTTTATGACACATAATATGTATTGACAAGCAGAACTTCCTGAACAGCACCTGAGTAGCCACACTTCATCAGTATGCTAAGCATCGGCACAAGAGAGCTCTGCAGAAATATGATTGGATAGGAGGAACTTCTGAATAAATTCATCAGTAATTAATAGAAGAAATGCAGAGAGGGAGTCTTCTGGCCTTTGCAGTACACACAGAACAGACTGTTTGCTGGACTAACCTCCAAAAACGATCTGGAACTGGAAAAAGATGAAAGGAAGAGAAGTGCCTTTTAGCTACGTAAGGTATGAGAGAGTTTTAATATCATATATAGAAAAAGGAATAATTTCTGTGTGCACAACTATAGTTTTAATATAAGCTCAGCAGATTGCTCTTATCAAAGCAGTGGTGAAAACTGACTGCAGCTACATACTAGCCACATTCTCAAGCAGCATCAATCTCTATCTGCACATCTCACATGACTTCAAAGGAAAGCATAAGCCCTTCCTCCCTTTGCATCATTTATAGGGATTTGCTTTGGGTTTTATTTTTTTCAAGTAAAAGCAATTATGCTGAAAGGTCCACATCAAAGCAAATGCCAGCCTTGGCACTTTTTGCACTATCCAGGATGGGGAGTGCAATGGATATTCATCTACTTAGGGCATCCCATCACATGCACTGGTCAGAGTATGTTTAACAGTATGTTAAATGGTGGTGAGGTTAAAGTCTGGCTTTCCTTAGAAAAGCTGGATATCATCATAACCAGCTGTTCTGATTTGCTAACTATTTATTAACATCTTTAGTAATTATGCATGGCAGATTTCATGAGAACACAATCATACAGCTTGTGTAAATTAATGTTCTCAATAAAACCTGCCTAGACATATGCAGTTAGCTCCTTCATTAAAGTGTGTTTCTCCTGTTAAAATATTTAGCTATCACAGGCATATGCCCCCCTCTCAGGCACAGGCTGTGCATGGTTTCTATGCTCATTCTGCATGAAAAACTCTCATTGACCCAAATAAGGGCTCAGTGTATGGGCCATATGCTAAGAACGTGGAAATTGCTTTGAGAACATGTTGATTTTCCATAACCCCTTCATAACTGCAGTGTGGGTGTCTACTGGTGGATGGTCTCTTGGAAATGGATAAAACTGTATCACTGGAGTCTGTGGAATTTTTGTCTCAATAAAATGAGAGGATTCTTTCATGTTGCCCCTTGGGCTGCTCTTAGCTGCCTCTAATTCCTCTGACCAAGGGTATTGAGCACAGTCCTGTGGATCATTTGGGATCCCCATCTATCAGGAAGTATCCCAAAATAATGGCAAGTCATTTCTCTTGTCCCCAGTATCCTCATGTTTTCCAGGAAGTACGTTAAAGTTTGGGATAAAGCTTTTCCTGAATGCCTGATCACATATAGCCCAGGTAATGTAATTCAATGCATAACAATATAGGATTTATTTCACCTCGCTTTCACTGTCTGAAAGTTAAGCACCTTATATGTCAGTTGTGTAAGTCTCTCTATATTGTGAGGGGAAATAGGCACCACCTCAGGGTTGTTCATCCCATTGTTAGCTAAGAATAACAGAATGTAGCAAAGAAATTTTCATCCGGATGAAAAATTTCAGTTCAGAAATTACTTCAGATCCTGCCTTAGAAAAGGCCATAGCAAAGTGGAGTTTGGGTAGCTGAATAGTAATTCTCAATTCAAGAACCTGAAAGATGTTTTTATTCAGTGACAGGCAGCCGTAAGAGGAGAGGGCAGCTCTGATGTGGACAAAGAAATAGGCAATGTACTGAGGATTAAAGGCTTGAGTGGGTAGGGTTTTTTCCTTAAAAAAAAAAAAAAAATTAAGTTCTTAAAATCAGTGCCAACAGATGTGAAAAAGTTTTTTCCGCTTTTCCCATTTCTTTTTTAAAGGTGCTCTAGTTTTGTCTAGTCCTGTGTTTTCTCAAATCCTCTGGTCAGCTGACCTCCTCAGTATGCCAGGGCTAAAATGTTTTCACACTTTTATTTGAAAACACTGTTCAAATTTTGTACTCTCATCCTGAGTCTGTCATTAACAGGAGTTTTTTAAAACAAATATTCACCAATTTCTTAAATTTTGCAAAACTTGGAAACCTATTTAGACTAACGATAATGTCACATCCTTTGATGAAATATACGTTCACTACACATCTTATTCCTCTTCACATAACACACTCTATCCAAATTTCAGTTTGAATGGATGTATTAATCCTGCTTTAAAAGTCATTGTTATAGCAGGGAGGGTACTGTCTTATTATGGAGTGCTGAATAAAGTCTTGTCTTCTTAAACAATACCTATGTTCTATCTCCAATAGCGTTGCCTTACATTAAAATAATTCCTTTATAAACAGTGTGCTCTGAGCTTAGGGCAGCTCTAAGCTATACATTCAGCAATGTACTCTGTTTATCTGCTGTTGTGACATCTTGTTTCTAGCTCTATAAGCCTACACCCGTGTGTACACAAACGTATGCACACTTAGGCACCCACATTTACAAAATGTGTCTATGATCTTAGTGCCAGAATATCAGCCCTGGCAAGCTCTTTTGTTTTTCCATAGAAGCTACTCAGCACAGTTGCAACAAGGCAGAGCTCCCCAAAAGATGTGCTGCTGGAGACTCTTATCTCTGGCAATACACAGCTGTATCAGAGAACTCATGCTTTAGAGTCAACCACTCCTATTCTTTTTGATGCACCTGATGACAGGAGCACTGCGTGGTGGTCCTCTAGCAGGAGAGCTTGATGGGATGAGGATTATGTTCATCAGGACATGAGCAAAGCCACCACCCCATTTCACATCAAACAATGTCAAATTCCTTATGCTTGATAGTATTTCAATTTCATTTTTTTACCGACCACAGATTTCAGTTGTCATATACCTCTGCACAGAATGAGCGGAGGGTGAACAGAGAATAGAGCAGCACATGTGTTTGCACTCCCTTTGTACTGATGCAAATGATGATGCAAAGTGAAAGGCAAGAGCCATTTAGGTACCTTGGGGCAGGTTGTGAGCTTTTGCAGGCAACATTGATTAATTGCTGACATAAAGAGCCTGATTAACTTTGTAAGATTCTAATCAGGTCTCAAGCCTTTTGTTTGCACAACAGTAAATCAAAGGAAGGTGAAAAGGCAGAAATTAGGTTTGTATGTTTCCACATACACATGCAAAGACACATCCTCGCAGCATAGGTAGAAGAGGGGAATAAGTATCAGCAAGGAAAACCTCTTGGCTTTCTATATGTTATCAAATGTGTAGACAAACCCGTGATTTATTTTCCATATTTTGGATGCAACCAATGTGTGCTGTGCAGCTGTGACATAAAATTTCTTTTAAAGAGGGTTAATGCTAAAGAAAGATATTGCAAATATGTGACCTGTGTTCTGGTTTTCTGAAATATTTTTCTAATTTCATCGCTCCAGGATAGAGCTTTATAACTTAAGCCAGAATTGTTGAAAAATGTTGCTGCTTTGCTACTGCAGGCAAAATCTGTACAGAATAGGATTTATAATATATACAAACTCTCAGACAGTTCCTTTAAACTTACGGAAACTCCTGTAACAGAGTTTTACTGAAGTCCAAAATAAGTGCTGGCTGATGTTTTTGCTGAATCTGTTGAATTCTAAAGCAGGCCTGGGTCTCAGCATGATTTTCCTACTGTCTCCTGAACAAAAACCACCTTATATTCCACCCAGGAGCATAACTTATAAAACATGCACAATAAGATGTATAGAAATCCATCTCTCCCAGCCTAATGAATTTAATCAAAATCAACAGTTGTGTGAGATCAGTTTTGGCAGAACCTTGTGCAGGTGCAGATTTCTATTGTTGTTCAGTCAAACCGTCGAACAGGAGCTCTCTTGTGCTTGAATAACCTCTACCTTTCTTTCCGACATTTTAATGAGCGAGCAGCGTATGTTTTAGACACTGTATTGTGCATGATACAAAGCACACTCACCGTGACAGACACTATAGGATTCACGGAGTGGTTTTTTTCTTAAACTCTTTGAAAGACATTATACAGACTCCTGTCTTACAGCTGTCTTAGCTGTAGCTCTTGAATAACAAGAATGGTGCCTAGGTAAAGAGGGTGTGAAGGCAGGAGAAAAGTCACAGAATAAGGTGTTTGTCTGGCAACAGATTTCTTCCCCCCATGTTGGTGTATCTGTGTCATACCGCACCCGGTGTTGTTTGCACCAGCTGGGGAAGATATTTTCAACCAGGTATCTCCCATTTTTGTCCTTCCCCTTGCCCTCCAGCACTGCCAATACTTGCTATCAGCATTTCTTGTTATTGCTATGATTTATGCAAGCCCATTTTCCAGGTGCAACAGGTGATATTTTGGTAAAAATGCCTGCATTTTTCTCCCATTGCATCTTGTCTTTTCTGGGGCCTTTCTCTGCCCAAATGTCCTAAAAAAATGTCCTGTATTTTCTGTTTAATATTGACATCAAAAAACACAACACAGCTGTTTTCCTCATGGCAACTTCCTTTTTGGGTAACATGACTCCCTCAACCTAACGGCACAGCGCCCATCAGCTGAGAACACCTTGACTTAGGGGGAAGCACAGGGCTGGTGCTGGCAGGCAGACACATGCTGCTGCAGCTGGGGACAGATCCAGAACCCACTAAAGTGAATGGAAAGATGGCCATTGACTCTAGTGGTGTCTGGATCAGATCCCTGTGGAAAAATATGTTTTCTGCAAATGGCATACAGGGAAATTCCATTTATAGAGGGGTCAAAATGAAATGCTTAAATTGTTTCAACCCATGAACAAATTGCATTTTGAGTTATAATGAATTTTGTCTTATAGGCCCCAGACCAGTCAGGCACTTAAGCACCTGTGTATCTTTTAACTGATGAATAAATCTATCAGAGACAGGGTGACCAGGCTGCTGAATCTGGGAAGAAATGCAAGGGTTTTTTCAGTGAAAAATAAAGAGGTTTTATTTATTTTACTCAGAGATATACAATATGTGTGATTTTGCAGTAGCTCATGATTAAAAAAAATCCTCACATTTTCAGTCATACATTTACTGCCTGCATGCTTAGGAAATTAGCTAGCTTAGCTTTTAATGTGTAACATTATAACTTGGTCCTTTACTAGAAATGGCACTATTTAATCTTTTTAGCTAATATTCTCCATTAGTTTGCATGTGTCAAATAGTTCTGCAAAACATGTTCTTTAGATGTTACATTTTATAGCACGGCTTGCTTAATAAAAAAGTAAGCTAAAATTAAAATGCTATTTTATTTTCAGCTACTCATAGATGGCATCTTATGTACCAAAATCACCTAATGGCAGCTTTCATCAGACTTACAGCATTTTGAGTTTATTTATGCATGTAATAACCATTTCAGTGCCATATGATAGCTGAAGTTTAAGATTTAAAGATGTACCCTTTTTATCTAATTTTGTCCCCCAACTGAAAAAGTAAACTTCAAAACCATTGCTTTGGTTAGTCCAAGTATTTGAACATCCCAGTGGTTGCTGCTATATAAAAACATAGATATATATTTAAATACATGTTGCACTTTCTCTGCCCCAGACAGACATCTGGCCAGTTCCCATCTGCTGATTGTGACCTGAAGCATTTTTCTCTCTCTCATTAGTTTGGGCTTTTGCTGAGGTTCAGTAGCTCACACATGCTGATCCATCAGTTGTTTTTATTGGCAAACAGGTCCATCATTAACGATCAGAAACTATAGCATCTGCTAATTTAAGTGGGAACCACATCCTGTTGTACATTAGGTGTTTAGCGGTGTGGGCATTTATCAAAACAATGAATAAGTGAAATACACATGTGTGTAACATTAAGGATATTTCAGGCTATAAATAACAAATTTCATTTCTCTTCATCTTTAAGCTAACATATGCATTTTACCATAGGGAAAAATCTGTCTAAATCTTTCTGGATAGTTTAACACTGGAAACCTTGGACAACACAATGTTTGTCTGTTAAAATCATTTGCATGCCTTTTTATGCTGGGTGGGCTGCCCTTACCAGCAAACACAAAAGATTATGAAGGGTTCAAAGATTGCAGAACTGGTGTGGCATATCTCAGTGGCATGCAGCACACATGGGCTTTTGCTTTCAGAGCTTGGAATTGCAAAGTAATTAATTAACTTCATTCAGAAATGCATTGTCAATATTTTAAAGGCAGCAGCAGCAGCAGCACAAATTGCCCTAGACTTAACAAGTACCCCTAGTGAAAAGGAAGTATTTTTTAGAATTAGGGAATTTCCAGCACGTGGATTTTGAACATTCATCCATGTGCTACCAGTATTTGCTTCTAGATATCAACATCACAATGCCAGATTCAGCTTTGTTAGATGACATGGGCATTAATTGCAAATTGCTTTGTGGCATACGGTGTGCTTTTGGGGCACACAATGATGTGGCACATCACTGAAAGATACACTCAAAACTCTGTTTTTGAGAACGCTGGTGTTTGTCACTCAGATCGTTTACTTGATTCTAGAACAGCTGTCATTCAAAGAAAACAGAAAGTATCAACAAGATTTGCAAAAATTCAAGCTTTGAAATAAAACTTTTCCTGAACCATAAGAGCATGACAAGCTGTGGGAGGCTGACAATATCCCACCACTTTACATCACAGCCACCTGGGAGGAAGGACAACTGACCCTGATCCCAGGAAAATGGCTCTGGGTACCTACATTCCTTTAAGAAGCTCATGTCACAGAGTGTGATGGACATGTACTGCATGCCAACTTCATCAAAACCTGTATGCATTATGAGGAAAGAAGGAAAGAAGTTTAATCACAGAGAACTTAAGACCAAGCAGAGGCTGGATAAAAAGCTTATTGAAGTCAATGGGAAGACTCCTGCTGGCTTCACTGAAGGGTGGATTGGGTCTCAACCTCAGACCTCTGAAACAAATGCAAAATTTGTTTAATTTTGTGCTTTTGAACATAGCTTTATTTTCTAAATGGAGGCCACAAACAGTTATGTGTCTCTTTCTGTGATCCTCTCTTCTTATGAAGTCATTCCAGCTCTTCTATCAGTAAACTTGTTGTAATATATTTCATGTTTAGTCTTCAAAGAAATGTTAACATTCACAGATAAAAGACTCTGTGCGCTGTCCATGCCACAACTGTCACCAGAAACCCAGGAATGATGACATGAGCAGATGATAAATAACCTTACACAAAAAAACTATTTTTCACAGGAGCCATAAGCAAACCTTTGTTGCTTTCCCTATCTGTGAACCAAGGGACGTGTCCTCCTATGGCAATGCCTTTTGGCTGGCTGAACAGCCGCTGCAGCTCGCTGACACCAGGTGACAGAGCAAAGATCCTGCCCATGGTCTGATCCTGCCATGGGGACCAGGCGATTTGAGCCAGAACCGAAAGCACTCTATCCCCTACATCAAAAAGGCAACAGGTCTGCAATGTATAATGGCAGATTTTCAGCGAAGGCTCAGAAGACAAATGAATCTTTTATCTGCTTTCCAATAGGAGTTTATGTTAAAGCCACTTAACCGTCTAGAGTGCAGTGCTATGGATTACCTGTTTGTGTGAATCAAGTACATTACCTGATCACATGAGCACCAGGGATAAGTTTTCTGTAACTAGCTTTTCTTTGAAGGGATCTTCAGCTACTTCAGTATTCTCACGAAGAAGTGCCCCAAATGAGGCAGGATTAAGAATAAGCAATATTTCACTTTGGCTTGTGGTGCTACGACTTCATTTATTTAGCTTTACTTACTTATTCAGTCACTTATTTGTGTGTTATAACAGTGAGATGAGGACTAAACCTCTCAAAGTATGCAGCTCGTATAACCTTTACAACTCCATGGGTTAAATATTATACAAAGAAGGGAGTGAGGGTCATAAAATGAAATATATCTTTCTGAACTGTAATTCAAAAGACTGTTAGTAATTTTATAAGAGTTCTCAATTTAAATTGCTAAAGTATTATTTTACCACACCTTTTTCTTTTTTTTTTTTTTTTTAAGCAACATTAATTAGGTCTGCAGAACATTTTAAAATTAAAATAATGATGACGGATATGTAACGTATTTAAAAACACTTCGAATGATACTCTGTTTTTCAGGAAATTGCACATGGAGAAGAGTTATCGGGGAAGGCTGAACACTGAAATCTGAGTTTTTAAGACCTGGTAAGTTCTGTCCCTGCAGGCTTTGAGCTCACCCCACACATGGTGTTGTCTTGGGGTACCCTCAGAAACTGATCTGCCACTCCCCAATGCTTCACCCCCATCTGGGTACTTTTTCCCCTCTTTGCTGCTGAAGGACACACCTACATGGACTGTCACCATTATGAGCAGGGAGACCTCCTGGGGGTTGAGGGCACAAGGTCTCTCATAATCACTAGCACCTCACCCCAGCTGCTGAAGACTGGCCACCATATTGTTAACTATCCTCTCCCTGCTGATGTCCAGTAGAGATCCTTCTGGGATTTTAGCCATGCAACAGTGTGTTGTAGCCCACTATTTTTGCTTTGAAAATACCCATTTTCCATTGTTATCCAACTGCCCTAGGGCAGTTATGGGCACTCAGCAGCCTCTGTCTGCCAGTGAGTCCATTTTCCTCTTGCTAGGAGCTGCAAGGAGACACAGTTGTTCTCAGTCCCCTGAGAAAATGTTTTGTTCAACAAGAGGCAATGTGATGGTCAGGAGTGGAACTGCTTACCCCAAAGCCCCCAAGACCTGTGAAAAACAAAATGTGAAAGAAGGAATTACTAGGGTCAAGGTGTCTTTTTCACCACAAAATCAATGGAAAGCAGGATATATATCCCAAACCTCCAGAATGTGCAAGACAGAGAGTTTGAAGGGAATATTTTTTAAGGAAGAAAGAGCTCATTTTTGTAATCGGGAAGTTTGCTTTCTCTAGTGATAAATTTAAAGTTACTTTATAATGTTCCTTTAAATCTGAAAACTGTCTGCCATCTGAAAAGCAGGTCCAGCACTGTGCCCACTGCATTGTCCACACTGAGTGGATGCTTTGTGTATAAGAACCTGTCTTTCTTGGAAAGACATTACAGAGTTTATTTCTTCCTTGTCGTGCTGTTCTAATAAATTAGAAGACTATTTTGACTGCAAGTCAGTATTTCTGTATGTAAAATAAAATAACTTATCACTCATCACTGGTAATACACTGCCTAAATACATTCCTTTGTCAAGCCTGTTGGTGATCAGTTTATGCCCTAAAGGATTATACTTATGACTTGAGATAATACAAGTTCAGATGATATTTTTATTCATAACAGTACAATCCACCTTTGAAAGAATCTGAACTACTCGCTCTACTTATATCTTGTGACAATGAGACACCTCTTCAGAGTTAAGTAAAGCCAAACTCCAGATTGATGGCATGCACTGACTGTGACAGTGAGCCAGGCAGTAAGACAGAGAGAAGTCTGAGGATGTGTGTTACGCACCCCTTACTTGCTTTCTGCAGCATAAAATAACACACAACTTCTCCACAGTGTGATGTCCCTATTCTTTGTAGATTTTTGTACTTACTGTGATTAAAATAAAAAAGCATCAGTCCGATATTCTGCATTTCCTTCTTTCTTATTCTCAGATAAGTCTTTTGAAAAAGGAAACCATACAACTAACTTTTTCTTACTTTGCTTCTAAATATTACTTCTTTGGGATCTTTTTTTTTTTTTTTTTCCTGAGAACTTTGTCTAGTTATTTGGTAGTACCTCATAAACTTAAATAAATAAATGAATAGGAAATCTTTTCGTAAGAGAGTTTGCAGTTGCATTGTGTAATTAAATAGAAAACATTTGTCAGGTTTGGCTAAACAATGACTTTGCTTCCAAATGCTGATGGTGTAAATCAAACTGAAGGAAAACACATCATGTTTGTTCATTTCACAGGGACAATGAGGGTCTTGTGATGTTATTTTATGCTTGGATTTGGACTTAATTCTCTTAATTTTGTACAGACAGGATAACAAAAGTGAAAAGATCTGAAAAGACTACAGCCTTGCCAATTAAATCTGTAGAAACACAGAGTTGGGGAGTTCAATTTAACCGCACAGTTGGCACTGTGCTGGTACTTCAATATTTCGATTGCCTTTGGCAATGAGATGAGAATAAAATGTATCTCTGAACTAAACAACCAGCATCATATTCTCAGAAACATAACTACAGTTGTGTAAACCCTTTCACATACACGAAAGCAAAAAGGGACTTTGCAGAGCCACGTGTCCAAAGTTCTTTGTGAGTCACTCCTGATTTGCACTCAGACGCACATGTGCTAGGTACTTGAGTTTGCAAAAGTAGATGCTGACTTTGGACCCCATTTTGTGAAGATCATTCTCTTAGCATCAAGTTAGTATAGAAAGAGTGAAAATCTACAGACAAAACAAAGATTAGAGATTGAAATGCACCACTTCTCCCCGCAGAAAGAGTCTGCCAGAAAGCATAGTAAATTTAGTCACAGTACAATGCCTAATACTCTCAGCACATGATTAAAGCTGCTTTCTCTTGGACCACACACACATGTAGTCTGTCCCTCTCTTGGGAGAAATGTCTCCTTCTGCCCACGACCCAGATGAATTATAGTCACAAAGACTTTGAAGTTTTACAGAACACACAAAGGGGCAACCTGAAACAATAATGGTGTTTCCCTGAAATTAATTTCTTCTCAATGAAGGTATTTTCCCAGGAATATGCAAGACATGATTCCAGTTTTCCAAGACAATTCTCAGTATTACAAAGCCATTTCAGAAAGGACTTGGATTTCTCATTGCTCTAAAGCCCATGACTTTATAACCTGGTGCAAAAATCCTAGGGTAAAAGTGTGGGAAGCTGTGGGATGATAGCCCCTCAGTGATGTTTTCTGGCACTGTGAATTTGGCTCTGTGACATGGCAGAAATTTCCCAGTGTCCCCCACCCTGGCTGCATGCTGCCTGTCCTCTTTCTCCTTGCTGAATAATTATGCCCATCAAGGAATTTGTCCTGTGGGTGATCTTTTTTCCCTGGGGAGCTACCAGCAGATTTTTAAACATGATGCTTTACATCTGGACTTCTATACAGAAAAATATGTTGACAGAAGGTAGTGTGTCCCTACCAGTTGATTCTCCAGGTACTTGAAGCTTTGGCTAGGTCACCCATCTAGAGACCTGGGCTCACCCCATGTTCCACTTCAACCTGGAATTTGTCTTGTTTGCGGTGAGGAAGGAGACTGTACCATGATAGTGCTGATAGTCAGTTTGTATTTTTCTGCAAAAGATACAATCAGATGGAAAGAACTATAGCACAAAATAGCAGTGGCAAGGGCACTGCCAGAAGACTTAGGCAGATGTACCATGCAGTAGGTCATAGGTCAGTGTGGAAGAGGCTTTGCCATGGCAAAGCCTTGACTTGTCAAATCTGCATCCTGTTCCCTCAATTTAGTTCAGGGTAGGCATTGGTTTGGCTATGGCTTTCTTTGGGAATCTGTAAGAGGCAGACCTGTAAAAGCTGGATCATGGGAGGTGATTCTGCTCCTCTGCTCTGGTGAGACCCCACCTGGAGTACTGTGTCCAGCTCTGAAGTCCTGTGCACAGCAGAGACATGGACCTGTTGAAGTCGGTCCAGAGGAGGGTCACAAAAATGATCAGAGGGCTGGAACACTTCTCTTATGAAGGAATGCTGAGAGAGATGGGGTTGTTCAGCCTGGAGAAGACTCCAGGAAGACATTACTGTAGCCTTTCAGTACTTAAAGGAGGTCTATAAGAAAAATGGAAACAGTCTTTTTTAGCTGAGTCTTTTGCAACAGGACAAGGGGTAATGGTTTTAAACTAAAAGAGGGTAGATTTAGACTAGATATAAGGAGGATTTTTTTTTTTTACAATGGAAGTAGTGTAACACTGGAACAGGTTCCCCAGAGTGGTGGTAGAATCTCCCTCCCCTGAAACATTCAAGCAAAGTTGGACAGGGCTCTGAGCAACCTGATCTAGTTTAAGACTAGCTCACTGAATACGGTTTGGACAAGATGACCTGGGGTGCATTAAGAAGAGGTTTTCCTCCCCATCTATTCTGCCCTGGTGGGGACACATCTGAAGTGTTATGTCCAGTTCTGGGTTCCCCAGTTCAAGAGAGACAGGGAAATAGTAGAGATAGTACAGTGCAAGGGCTACAAGGATGATTAAGGGACTGGAATATCTCTCTTATGAGGAAAGACTGAGAGCCCTGGGGCTGTTTAGCCTGGAGGAATGAAGGCTGAGAGGGGATCTGATCAATGTTTACAAGTATCTGAACGGTAGGAATCAAGAAGATTGGGCCACTGTCTTTTCAGTGGTGACCAGCAACAGGACAAGGAGCAATAAGCATAAACTGGAACACAGGAAGTTGCACCCCAACATGAGGAAAAAATTCTTTACTATGAGGGTGATGGAGCTCTGGAATAGGCTGCCTGGAGAAGTTGTGGAGTCTCCTTCTCTGGAGACTTTGAAAACCTGCCTGAATCTGTTCCTGTGTGGCCTGCCCTGGGTGACCCTGCTCTGGCAGGGGGGTTGGACTTGACGATCCACAGGGGGCCCTTCCAACCCCTACCATTCTATGATTCTGTCATTCTGTGACCTTTAAAGGTCCCTTCCAACCCAAAACATTTTCTGATTCAATGATCTTCACTAGGTTGCACATTTTAAGATGAAGATGGACAGCCCTTCCGAAAGTTCTTCCTACTTAATATTGTTTATGACATATAGGGCTGCAGGCTAAAGGGTTTTAATAAGTTTAAATAGATTGCTTTTAAACGGTGAATTTTCTTATTTGAGGTGCTACCCATACTTTGTGAGTGGATCAAAACCCACCATTTGTAATGTATTACATTAAAAAAAATGAGACACAAAGTATTTTGATGTAAGTATTTGCTTTGTGTGGAAAATTTTAGCAATTATTTAGACCCAAAAAGGAATAAACCTGAAATGATTCCGGATTTTGGTCAAAGAACATAGTATTTTGGTTTAGAGGTGATGCCACAGTGCCTTTTGTGTGTGTGTGTGTGTGTGTGGTTTTTTGTTTTGTTTTGTGGTTTTGTTGGTGGTGGTGGTTGTTGGTTTTTGGTTTTGCTTTTCCCAAGAATATCAAACTGTTCCTGGAGGAAATAAAATCAAACTCCAATTGGTTCTAGAAAAAAGTCTGTCAGCTGGACTTCCCTCTGTTTTTTATATATTTGGGCATTATATATAACTCTTTCTAAATTTTGACATGTGTTTTGACAACAGATTGAAATGAGTCTCTTGAGCATTTCCCAGGCATCACAGGGGAGCAGGTCGTGTCTATCAAACCCTTTTGGTCCCATTATTATGGGCCATGGCTGGAGTACCTGAATGTCATCCCCAGCTGGTGTAATCTAACTAACTCAACTAATATAAACTCACTCTAATTCTACATCAGAGTTGAGCTCAGTTCTCTATAGAAATATTTTGATAGATTTTAAAGTAAACCAACTAGAATACAGAAACCAATGGAATGAATGAATGCATCATTAAAATGTTCATGATCTTTATGCTACATGTTGTCATTATTAAAAGTAAAACATAGATAATGTTAAAATATTATAGTTTATTACAGTAAATTAACAAACTTTTCAGAACTTGAAAAATTCAATTTAAGGATTTCTACAAGATTTTTTTTTTTTTTACTTCTCATCCATTTCAGATTGTACCTCTAGCATTTTGATTATAACTATTTTTAGTCTAAAAAAACAATATAGTAATCAGACTGCATATTTCGTGGAAATATGTTACCTGAGTTTTAAGAAGGTGTAAATGAATTTATAGGACGTGAACAAAAGACCTTAGTGTAGATGAAATCTCCTCACATGCAGTGAACAGAAAACAAGCACTGGAATTATGAACGGTTTCTCAGTGTTACAGCAGCAGTGGCCTGCATCACTGGGGTTATGTGGCCACCATGTGGTAATACAGAGGAAAGTTAAACTAAATTTTTACTTGCTGAGGCCAATTTTTCTGGAAATGATTCGCAGAAGTGCATACATTCATTTTCTTAAGGACATTCCTTGAATAATTTCCTCTTCAGTTATTGAATAAGTCAGTAAAAAATTAGATCATTTACATTTTAGCACCTGAATCACAGTACAGGAATGACCCCTGCAGTGGGATTTCATCTGTGCCTTGAAGGCAACTTTTTAGGGGAAAAAAATAATTCTTGTGTAATTTCCAAAAACATTCATGGCTAAATAGACAAACCCAGTGCCTGTACCTCAATTCATAGACAGAAAATTATGACATTGAAAAGATAAGGAAAACATATATTTGAATTTCAATCATCATATAGTTTAATGGAGAGCTTTTTGACATCTCTCAGGACTAACAGACAGGCACCAAAGAGTCAATTCTTCAGCTCCAGGAAACAACTTCTTCCTTCATCTCATTTGCTTAAATTGAAAAGTCCAGTTTCTAAATTCACAGAATTACAGAATCATTGGATTTGGAAGGGACCTCTAGAGATCATCTAGTCCAATACCTCTGCTAAAGCAGGTTTGCCTGGAGCACATTACACAGGAAGATGTCCAGGTAGTTTTGAAAGCCACCAGAGAACACTCCACAACCTCTCTGGGCAGCCTGTTCTAGTGCTCTGTCACCCTCACAGTAAAGAAGCTTTTCCTGATATTTAGATGAAACTTCCGGTGTTCCAGTTTGTCCCGTTGTCCCTTGTCCTGTCACTGGGCACCACTGAAAAGAGTCCAGCTCCATTCTCCTTGCACCCACACTTTAGATATTTATAGATATTGACAAGGTGTCCTCTCAGTCTTTAGGCCAAATAGTCCCAGGTGTCTCAATTTTTCCTCATAAGAGATGCTCCAGTACCCCAGTCACCTTTGTTGCCCCCTGCTGGACTCTCTCTGGTAGTTCCTTGTCTGGAGAGCCCAGAACTGGACATGGTATTTCAGATGTGGCTGCACCAGGGCAGAATAGAGAGGGAGGACCTCCTTTGACCTACTGACCACACCCTTGTTGATGCAACCCAGGATGCCACTAGCCTTCTTGGCCACAAGGGCACATTGCTGACTCATGGTTAACTTATGTCAACCAGGAGTCCAAGATCCTTCTCCTCAGGGCTGCTTTCCAGCAAGTCCACCCCTAATTTATATTGATGCATAGGGTTGTTCTCCAACAGGTAAAGGACCCTACATTTGCCCTTGTTGAACCTCATTAGGTTCCTCTCTACCCAACACTCCAGCCTGTCCAGGTCACTCTGGATGGCAGCACAGCCTTATGGTGCGTCAGTCATACCTCCGAGTTTTGTATCATGATCAAACTTGCTGAGGATACAGTCTGTCCCCTCATCTAAGTCACTTATGAATATGTTGAACAAGACTGTTCCCAGTACTGACACCTGCGGAACTTTGCTGGTTATAGGCCACCAACTTGACCCTGCACAACTGATCACAACCTACTGAGCTCTGTCACTCAACCAGCTCTCAATTCACCCCACTGTCCACTTATCTAACCCACACTTCCTGAGTTTCCTTTGGTTGAACACAAATAATGACATTAAGGACATACATGGTGTTTTGGTTTTTATACAAATGGTAACTAAGACTAATTTCTGGTGACATAGTCATCTTTACTGTTCAGCAACTGGAAATCTGGGAAAGAAAGTGAGCATCCTGCAAGGATGAGGAAGTTGAAAGGTGAAAGCAGACAGGTTGCCCCTGAAGTGATTGTGCCTGGCCTAGTTCTCCAAGCCACCAGTACCACTAGACAAATAGGCAAAAAAAAATGATCTGGCCTCAAGCAGGAGGAAATTTTTTTCTGGATGAAACAATTGTATCTCATAGTGATATCTGCCAATATTTAGCATACAAATCTTTTTCCCTTGGCCTTTCATTAACTCTATTTCAACGACCTGTGTCCCTGAAAATAGGAAACTCAAGCAGAAAAGTTATCCCCTTGTTCCAGAGTACACTGACAGCCTGGAGGAACTTTGCTCAGGCAAGTTTAACTTGTACAGCAAATATTGACTCAAACAATGGCATTTGGGCAAAGGAATCATCAGTTGTTTTGTGATATGTCTCTCTCCTAAAAACCTACCCTAAAATTTTCCTACCATGCTCCCAGCACACATTTTGGGGTATTTTTGACATGTAAGACTTTTTTTTTAAATTTATTTAT
>JAAGNO010029597.1:12091-24588 GCA_033439905.1 Ceryle rudis
TTTAAAAAAATATATTGTTTGTGAATAAATACAGGCTTCCTGCAAATTTTTAGAAACACACCAACTATATCTTTTTGCTAGGAATGGTAAGAGTTTTGCACACTAAATAGTATTAGAGAAAAATATGTGTTTTTTCACTGCATGTCATTTAATTTCAGAATCACTTTTCTAGTGAAATCTCCAGTTATATCTATTTAAAAATAATTATGAGGGTAAAGAAAATAGAAGCAACATGTAAAACAGGGAATATGTTTGTTGTTTAATTTGGTTTGTGTTTTGTTTTTTGTTTGTTTGTTTTGCTTTGTTTTGGGTTTTTTTTGTTAATCTGCATGTGACACTTAGGTTTGTTAGTGTTCATCTGAGTCTATTGCATCTGTTTCTGTTAGTGACAGAAAATTCTTGAGTGGCTGTTATCTTCTTTTATTTTTTTGATTTTTACATATGTTCATCAAGTAGTTGCTAGAGTTTCCTGTAATGGCCTAAAGATTACCTTGTGACTCAGTGCTCTGAAAGGAGTGTGATGGAATAAAAAATGTAGCCTTCAAAATATAAAAACTTCTTAGTTATTCAAAACCAAATACGTAAAAAAAAGCAAAGATTGGTTTGTTTAAAGAAGATTAGTGAAAAAAAAAAAAAAACCTAAGTGCCCAAGGCTGGGCCTTTCAACCTCTAATTGGTATCTGACCTAGTTTGAAAAGATGTCATGCGTTTTGTGACTTTCCCTTTCATTTCAACAAAGTGCTGTCTGTACTCAGTGCTTCTAAAAATTTGGTTGCTTACATATTCAGAACAAGGTTTAGGGGAATGATTCATGAATAGCCTATAGTTATTCAGAAGTGACTGTTCCAAACTGGACATTAATTTGTTTTCACAGTTAAAGTCTGTTCTGAATTCTGATATACCACTTTTGCAATCACAAATATCTATTTTTATAGTATGAAGGATGAAGAAGAACAGATGTGCCCCATTTGTTTGTTAGGCATGCTGGATGAAGAGAGCCTAACTGTGTGTGAAGATGGCTGTAGGAACAAATTACACCACCACTGCATGTCAATATGTATGTTGTCATCTTTGTCTTAAGTTCTGGTACCTCTAAATATGAAAAAGCATTAAAGCTTAGTGTGTTTGCATTGGGGATTTGTTTATTTTGAAAGTTAAAAAAAAAAACCCAACACAAAAAAACGCACAGAAATCTTACCTTCTTTTAAGTGATAGCTGATAGCTCTTTGAAAGTTAGGTATAATTCATACAGTATTGAGATGTCTTATTTTATCATTTATTCACAGATCAGGTTTGTAATTTGATGCTTTAAAAAGTTATCTGTAGTGCTAGAGGTTTGAGCCTCTTTCCCTGAGTAAAAAGTTTATGTCCAATTAGAGTAAGTTCAGGAACAGACTTTTAGCCCCCTGTGACTTGTCATTAGAAGGCATGGAAGACATCTACCATCAGATAGGATTATACAGTGAATTATGCTTACTTACTACATTAAATAAAGTATATAAATATTTACCATTTGCTTTAACAAATAAAATTTCATCTGCCATTTGAGGTAAAAAAGGAATTGCATTTCATTTTATAGTTCTTAATATTAACTGAACTGAAGCATTTTGGCATGCAAAAACCTGTTTAAGAGCCCGTATTTATCAGGCTGCTGTGAATGGCTCAGTTCAGAGACATCCTAAAACTAACATTTTTCAGTAAGATTTAGAAATAGTAATGCCGCCATCTCATTTTATACACTGTAAAACTGAAGCATGTGTTATCCTGTTGCTGTGTTCCAGGGGCAGAAGAATGCAGAAGAAACAGAGAGCCACTTATCTGTCCTCTTTGTAGATCTAAATGGAGATCTCATGATTTCTATAGGTAAGGATTCAGTCTGTGTATAACAAACCATCTCTTTCTGGATCCTTAGCTGATGTTCCTAAACATGCTGAAGTATTTACAAGTAAATGTTACATTTGTTAATTCACATTATTTGTGGTCAATCTGTAGTCATGATTTGCCAAGCCCTGTGGATTCTTCTGTTCTCCGTGTGGTTCAGCAACAAACTCCACAGCAATCTACAGCTGGATCACAGAGAAGAACCCAAGATAGCAACTTTAACCTTACTCATTATGGGGTCCAGCAGATCCCTTCTGCCTATAAGGATTTAGCTGAGCCATGGATTCAGGTAATTCTGCTTCAAATGTCCAATGTCAAAACTGATTTTGAATAGTTTTGCTACATTGGTCAATCAGTCAAAAATTTATTCTGAATCCCATCAGCATTATGGTTGATTATTATTGGAAAGAATTATATTTAACTTGCATCAGAAAAGAAGGTTTTTCCAATCTTGTTTTAACTGGGGTTTCAGTTTTGGACTTATCTCAGGCCTCATATTAAAGGTCCATATAATAAAGTGTAGTATTCTTAACTTTGTCTTTGGTTGTGCAAGTGTCACATAATACAAATAAGCACTTGTTACCCAAGTGGTGTTGCAGGACCTGAATGACCTAAATAACCTCTAGAGTCTAGAGGTTGGTTTAGCTGAGCAAGGGTCACAGACTTATAGTCAATGGAAGTTTTCTCACTTTTATTTCTGATGTAATTTTTGTCTGGTATAGATTGACCTTGGTTTTAGGGTTGCTTATAGTAATTTCCATTTTGAATAATTACAGTTCAAAGTGAATTAAACTATCCATCCAGTCATCCTCCTACTTCTTTTAACAGAGTTTCTGGAGAACCAATGACTTAATTTATGGTGCTTCATTTCTATCACAGAATCTGCTTTTTAAGACACTCTGCCTTCTGATACATTTTTACTATCAGACTTCCTAAGGTGATTTTTCACCAGAAACATGTCTCTGCTCTTTTTGATTGCTCTTCTTAGGTACTCATGTTACAATATTATTTAGTTTGACTCCTGTAACATTGCTTTTTCCTTGACAGGTATTTGGAATGGAGTTAGTTGGCTGCTTGTTTTCTCGAAACTGGAATATAAGAGAGATGGCACTTAGACGTCTTTCCCATGATGTTAGTGGTGCTTTGTTACTGGCTAATGGGGAAAGCACTGGAAATTCTGGAAGTAGCAGTGGGAACAACACAAGTGCTGGAGCTCTGGGAGCAGCTAGCAGCTTATCTCAGACCAGTGTCTCAGGAGATGTGATGGTGGAATCTTGCTGTAGTGTGCTGTCCATGGTCTGTGCTGACCCTGTCTACAAAGTGTATGTTGCTGCTTTAGTAAGTAGTCCTTTACTCATTGTATTCTGGTAATTTCAAAGTTAATTCATTTTGAAGGGGAAGGAGGACATAAATAAAGTCAGAAGTCCTACTAATTGTTGTTGAACACAACTGATAACTTAACTTTTAACCATCTAAAAGCTGAGTGAACAAAATTCTAAGCAAGAGTGAAATGACATCACTATCCAAATATAAGGAAATATTAACAGTACTTGTATGACTAGACTCTTTCCAATCTCAAAGAGAATGCATGACAAATTCTAACAGTGAAGATGTAGTAAGCTATTTATCCTTTGAACATTTCACTGATATTTTGAATGGTGTTTACATAAAACTATTTACAACTCTTTAAAAAAATAATTAAAAATTGTGTAGTTAAATCAACTTTAATACGTCTTTCTTTTTTCCTTGCCCTTAGAAAACTTTAAGAGCCATGCTGGTATATACACCCTGTCATACTTTGGCAGAGAGGACTAAACTACAGCGACTTCTCAAGCCAGTTGTAGAGACAATATTAGTTAAATGTGCAGATGCCAACAGGTATGGTGTCTCATGAACTTCAAATTCACTTTGGATTTTTACTTAAATGTTTTCAAACTTCATTTATTGCTATTTATGTGAACTAGGAGACCATTTATTGTTGGTGGTGAAATAAAATGTGTGTATCATAAATAAAAATATATTTTTGTTAAAGTCTAATTCTTATCAACAAACTTCTGGCTTGAAAGATGGAGGTTTTGAAGGCGCCTGCTTGTATTTTTCCAGCACTTACAGATCAGAAATTATGATTTGCTTTCATAAGGCCTTTTCCCCCCCTTAAAATAAAGGAAGACATTAGGTGCAGTCATCAACTATCCCCTCCATCTCAGTTAATACTGCTTTGGTCTAATTCTCTTGGCCCACCTTTAAGCGGTCAGCAAGTACCCTTCCACAAGTACTAATGACATATGTTTCCTGCTTCAAAAAGCTGGTTTATATCTGTGCCATGAACCCTTAATGTAACATTTCTACTTTTTATTTCACAGTGTAACATTAGGAGATGGCTCTTCTGAGTGAATGCCTTTGTCATTTCTGGCTTGAGTAAGCCTTGTCTTCCTGTCCCAAGCTACCCTGTTTGTTCTGCCAGAGCAACCATTTCTTCACCTATACTGTAAACTGAATGCAGAAGTCCAACCAGTTTGACTTTTAGTTCCTAAGCAGCATTTCTTCTGAAGCTGCAGCTAGAGCTGTCCTAACAGTATTCTAGGACTAGAACTTTTAAGTTAAAGGAATAAGTGAAATAGAACTGTTTCTTGTCTTGCTGGATTCCTGAATTTGTCCTGTTTTTGCAAGACAATAACATTCTATTTGGTTTTTGCTTATTTCTTAGTGATAAGAATTTACATTGCTGGAAGTATCCTTTTGAAAACTGTCACAACTATTGGTAGCTTGCAGATGGAGGGTCATAGAAATCTATTGATCAATATTGAATATCAATATTGAAATAAAATTATTAGAATGTTTGCCTTGAAAGCATCTACTAAAAGAGGTGTGTGTTTTGTTTTTTTTTTAATTTATTATAGTCGAACAAGTCAACTTTCAGTCTCAACTCTACTGGAGATGTGTAAAGGCCAGGCAGGCGAGCTGGCAGTTGGGAGAGAAATACTTAAATCTGGTAATAATAGCTCTTTATATACAATTGAATTATAAGATGAAGAATTACAGTTATACTGAAGTGTTCTAAATTTAATACAGTATTTATCCAATATCAGCAAGGCAAAGAACAGTATTTCTCTCATCACTTTGGGAGGGGGTGAATTTGGTCACGCAATGTGTATTTCTGTATGATGCGGTTCTGATCTTTAGTATCAGAATTTAGATTGTGAACATATCTAACCCTTATCTTATCAACTTTTTTCTTTATAGGGTCCATTGGTATTGGTGGTGTTGATTATGTCTTAAATTGTATCCTTGGAACCCAGACTGAATCTAGCAACTGGCAAGCATTACTGGGGCGACTCTGTCTAATAGACAGACTTCTTTTGGAATTTCCTGGTGAATTTTATCCCCACATTGTCTGTGGAGATGTTTTACAGGCTGATACTGTAGTAGACAGGTACTTGCTTACACTGTGGCTAGTACTCCTTGTAGATGAGTATGTTGTTTGTGATTTTGTGAAAAAAAAAGTTGTTCTGATTCCTGTAAGCAAATAGTATATAATTATATGCAAAAGTGCACTTATTTTAAGGAGTAAATTGTTGTCTTTTTTTAAACTTCTGAACTGTGAATCAATTTTGAAGTACTAGTGCAGCAGTAAGCCTCCTTTCTATTCCAGAACTGACAGCTAAATACATGATCTTGAAATGTCTTTCTTGGCACTAGTTAATTAGTGTATAAAACACCTGTTTTCTTTCTTTAGGTATAAGAAACTTCTCTCTCTCTTAACTTTCGCCTTGCGGTCAATTGACAATTCCCACTCAATGGTTGGTAAATTATCACGGAGAGTATTTTTGAGTGCAGCAAGAATGGTGGCAAGAGTGCCTCATGTTTTTGTAAAGCTGTTAGAAATGTTGAGTGTGACAAGCTCAACTCATTATGCAAGGATGCGTCGACGTCTGATGGCAATTGCAGATGAAATGGAAATTGCAGAAGTCATCCAGCTAGGCATGGAAGAAATGCACTCGGGGGAATGTCAACATGAAGACTTCTTGCAGCTACCTGTACCAGATAACTCTCCAGAAGCTACAGAAAATAACACTCCTAACAATACTGTCCAGCTATCAGGGAAAAGTGGGAAAGATTTAAGTGATAAAAAACTGAGTGCCAGTCCAGAGGACATTAACGAGACGCTGGCTGGCTTTGCTGTGGGACTTTCTGTTTCATCAGTAACCACTGAGCAACCAAAGCCAGCCATTCAAACAAAAGGAAAACCCCTCAATCAGTGTTTGAACTCTTCTTCCTCATCCAATCATTCCCAATCACTATTCCCAATGCTTCTGTCTCCTTCCAACCCATCTGTATCAGCTGGCCCTGTAACAGATGTCTCTAAACTCAGACCTCAGGGGTTCGTTCCCTGTAAAAATCCCACACCTTCTCCTCAAACACAGCGGAAACTTTCTCTCCAGTTTCAGAGAAATTGTTCTGAAAATAAAGAAGCAGAGAAAGTTTCTCCAGTTTTTACTCAAGCCAGGCCATTGCTATCTGGTCACATACACAAGCCAAAGCCATCACGACCCCCTGCAAGTGATGTGAGCAAGCAGGGAGAAACCTTAAAAAGTAGTATGACACTAGAGCTGAATGATATTTCACAGTGTGATGGCAATGGTAGTAGTAGTAGCAATGCAGTTATACCAAGTGAAGAGACAGTGTTCACACCAGTAGATGAAAAATGTCGATTGGATGTTAATGCCGAGCTCAATTCCAGTATTGAGGACCTACTTGAGGCCTCCATGCCTATGAGTGATGGCACTGTTACATTCAAGTCTGAAGTTGCAGTTCTTTCTCCTGAGCGGGCAGAAAATGATGATACTTACAAAGATGATGTAAATCATAATCAAAAATGTAAGGAGAAGATGGAAGCTGAAGAGGAGGAAGCTTTAGCTATTGCTATGGCAATGTCAGCATCTCAAGATGCCCTGCCAATAATTCCCCAACTACAGGTTGAAAATGGTGAAGACATCATAATCATTCAGCAGGATGTAAGTATACATATGGGAATTTAGCATAAACCTTAGTTGAGGTTCACTGAATTTATAAAGCAGTGCTCTTTTGTTTCCAGAGTTATATAAACCACAAACGTACTCAGTACCCTCTCTTAGGAGTTGGAGTGTAAACAGTCTGCCACTTGAGGGTGCTAACAGAATCCTTCCATGGTTACCAGCAAGTTTAGAGATGGTATTTGGAAGAGAAATATCATGTCATGTACAAACCTTTAAAACAGTAAAGCAGGAAGCATAAAAGTGAGGAAACCAGGAAAGGAGAATGAAGTTTTTTAGCAGGAGTAGAACCATACTGAGTCTTAATACTGATTTACTTTTGAAGGCAATTGTACGAAACAAACTAGTGTCTGAAAGGAAAGGCAGAGCTGGAAGAGATCCTGTTGTCAGCACATGTTGAGAAAGGAGATGAGATACTTTAGGAGTCAGAAAAAACATATTGTTTGCAAATAGACAAATGTACAAAAAAAAAGTATTAAAAACCCCTAGTACTCCATTTGTGATCCTTTGCATGAGGTGTAACAACACAGGAAGCATAAAATGGGAAAAATAAGTAGAAAACATCATGATTTTGTTTGTGTTTAATATAGGTGCTAAATAAAATCTTACCTAGATGTGAGATAAGGATTTGAAAAAAAAAAGTCTTCCTGCTATTTGTCTTGCCTTTCACCTTTAGGTAGTAACATAAAGGATACTCTTTGTTCTTACATACAGTGGGAGTTTGTGGATTATGGAATATGCTGGTGTTCTGGTCTCAGCTGAAACATGTATAACATGCAGTACAAAGAACTGTAAGAGAGAGAAGAATATAAGCTTGGCTATTTCATAACTTTCCAGAATGCTTACATGTTAGAGTCATGCTAGTAAACATGGAATTGGTTTGTAATTTAATTTTCAGACACCAGAAACCCTGCCTGGACATACCAAAGCAAAACACCATTACAGAGAAGATGCAGAATGGCTTAAAGGTCAGCAAATTGGTCTTGGAGCTTTCTCTTCCTGTTACCAAGCTCAAGATGTAGGAACGGGGACACTAATGGCTGTAAAACAGGTAAATACTTCCAATGTTTCACTTTATTGCATATATGATGGGTTTTAGTCAATATTTATTTGGAATATTAAATATAAAGGCTATCTGCTTTCACTGACGTACTGTGTTCCTTGCTTTCTCTGCTCCCTATCATGTGTTCTCACAAAATAATTATTTATGTGCATGTTATTAACATAATACTTTGAGTTTTTCACTTCTCCTTAAAAGGAAAATAAATAAATTTAAAAATCTGTACTTTTTTACATGCCTTTGTTCTTTCATAGTTCTTCAAATGCATTTTTACTTTTATCAAGTTCATAAATCAGTGACAGTTAAGAATGCAGCCCAGATCATTTGATTTCAAATTAATGCCCTATTTGCAAAGTAGCTATTTAAATGTAGCTTCCCCTTAGTTGTCAAGATTCTTTTTACCTAAAACAGTTTAAATGGAGGAAATGTGATTTAATGCTCGTTTCCTCTGATGTAACAGCCAACTTTGAGGCAAGTATTTTTAATATTTGAATTACTAGTTACAGAAATGTGACTGAGAAAAGAGGCTCAAATGCACATGCTTCGCTCAAGGTTTTTGAAGGTTCTAAATGTGCGTATATCTTTCACACTTAAGGGTGTGAAATCAGTGATACCAACACAGAGAAATCTTAGGCCTAACATTTTCTTGTTAATTCTATAAAGAATTTATGCCTATGGAACTGAGCAATTTCAAAATATTTAATCAGGGAAAGAATATCTGTTATCAGCTATTCATCCTTTGAGACTTTCTTGCTTGTGAAAGAGTAGGACTGTCCATTTAGTTCTTGAGAACTCCTCCTGGACTGGTGATGGATGATTCTGATACCCAGGGGCCATTCTCTGCAGCATACCTTTATTTCAAATTTAGTTTGGATCTGTGATGGGCTCTGTTCCTGTTCCAGTGTAGGACATCCAGTCTGCTTTCTGCTCATCCCCACCACTGAATTTCTGGGATAAGGCCTTTAGTTATGAAACAAATAGTATGGTTAAACTGGTAAAAATCTTAGAAATAACACTGTTATAATTACATATCAGGCCTTATTTTTATTTCTTTTCTTCAACATCTGGAAAAAACCAATTTTTTTTCCCTGGTTTAAGCAAAGGAGAGTGAAGAGGTAAGTTTCTCCACTCCACACTCAGAGATTTTTGTTGGTATTTCTCTGGAAGATTACACTCTATTTTCTATGACTATCTCACATGGCAATACATTCTCAGCTGAAAGAGCTTGAGTTAAAAGAACACTTATGATTTCTAGGTGTTGAAAAGGGATGGAGAACTATCCATTCTTTTTACTGTACTGAAGGGTGTGTGTGTGTTTTACAGGACTGGTAATTATGTACAGTAAGTCTGAATACCATATTTCAAAACAGGTGACATATGTCAGGAACACATCATCTGAGCAAGAAGAGGTAGTTGAAGCACTGAGAGAAGAAATAAGGATGATGAGTCATCTGAACCATCCTAATATTATTCGAATGTTGGGTGCTACATGTGAGAAGAGCAACTATAACCTCTTTATTGAATGGATGGCAGGTAAACTACTATGCCAAATAAAATATCCATTGAGTCTTGAACTATGTAGTTATGTACTGCATTATGCATCACTTCAGTTTGCCCATTTGTATTTTCATTTCTGTGGTAACCAGTATAAAGGCCTACTTACAGAACAGTTCAAGTGGTTGTAGCAATGTTCTTCCTGGTGCAATCTTTTTTTTTTTTTAATTGGAATTTTCCCCACCTAATCTATCATACAGTTAAAGCAGTTGGAAGCCCTGAGCAAAAATTCTACTACTTTTTCCTCAATTTCTGAATTTAATCAAGGAATTGGAAAGTATGACAGACAGGTACTTCAGTTGGATATACATCAGACTGGTAGATTTTCAGTGTACCTGTATAACTAAGTTGTTATGAAAAACAGCTCTGCTAGAAAGTTTGGAATACCTGACGCTTGATTTTGTGCCAAGCATTTTCATAAATGAGGTGACTCACAATTTGCGAACGCATGTAAGAATGTAAAGTTAATTTCTAATAAAGTGTAATAAGTTGGATGCTTAGGGAAAGGCATGTTCAAATCTTAAATATTTTCATTGGTAATTAAATAACAAATAGTGAAATCTTTTTGTTGTTGTGTAAAGCCAGTGCAAGAAAGTCTGTCCTTTTTTTTTTAAGAAGGAGCTTAATTAATTTTATGAATGTGATTGTATACTGTTGCCATCCAGTTACCAAGACTAGGTTTGGTATTTTTATGCATCCTTATTTCTTACAAAACAAAGCGTTGCACCTTAACTTAGGTTCTTTGGCAGAAACCACTTTGCAATACCAGAGTGCTAAGAAGCAAAGCCCAAGTATCTGTTATTACAGCAGTAGTGCAGAAAATATTTTCTTGAAACTAAGGGTGTTTAACTTCTGTAAGCATAATTTTTCTCAATATTATTTAAATAATATTGGGAATTGTCTTTACTTCAAGCATTCAAATACAAGCGGCACAATGGAAATCCAAAATCTTCAGGATTTATGTACCAGTTTTGGAAAATCGAGGAAGATACTACTTTTCCTTACTTGACTACTTGCTTCTGTATATTGGTACTTGGGTGGTAACAAAAGTAAATTAATATTCTGAGGGAACATTTACTGGAAGCTGTGTGTATCTATTGCTCCAAAGAAAGCTTGTGTTCTGCTGTTAACACAAAATGTGGATAAAGATGTGTAGTTTATCAGCTACAGTATACTGTACAGTAAGGCATTTGTACTTTCTTTTAAGGAAGTATAAAGGTATTAGGAATCATGAACACTTAGGTCTTTCTACTTGGTACTATACACATGAAAGTAATTAAGTAACCAGGTAATTTATTTTTTGCTGATGAAACTTCTTGATGTTTTTTGAGGTGGGGAGAAATCTAATTATAAATTTAGAATACCAATACCAAGGTATTTTAGGAGGCACTGTTGCATTATAGTAATACAAAATATGTATTGATTAAAATGTATTTTTTTATCTTCAAGGGGGTTCAGTTGCTCACCTGTTAAGTAAATATGGAGCCTTCAAAGAATCAGTTATTATTAATTACACAGAGCAACTGTTACGTGGCCTTTCTTACCTCCATGAGAATCAGATAATCCATAGAGATGTTAAAGGTGAGAATTACTTAGAATGTCTTTTAAAAAGGAATATTCGGAAGGTAACTCTTTTGGCTTCACACCTATTGCTTCCCTCAGATATGACTGCAAAAATGGTATTTCTACTGGGTTTGTCTTGAGTATTCTTAAGAACCTTTAGTTACTGAAATTATGAAATCAAAATGTTCATAGCATGTTTGGGGATATTTGTTACCCGTGTCAATAGTTTAGAGAAATTGGTTTTCTCAATTTCTTCAAATAAAATATGAACTTGCCATATAGCTTTAAAGATAGCTAGTTAAATTAATATTTACATTGAGGTGATAGTAAAATCTGAACGAACAAAGGTAAGGAGGTCAGGTTTCTAGTACGTAGAAGTATTGAGATTAGTTTTCTTCCTTCACCCTAATTGAACACAAATAGAGTGTTTGAGCAAAATGTGGACTTGACTTAGACTTCTATTTCCCAATAAACTTTTTCTATTAATGTCACCGTAGCTGGAGAGATAGCCAGATAAGTAGCAACACAGCAATGGCAAATATTTGTCTTCAGTATTTCTTCTTAAAGTAGGAAAACTTTCAATTGCTCTGTAATTCTCTTCAAGTCACTTCAAAGTTCCTTATGGATGAAATAAGCTTAAATTTCATAGGGAGCTGCAGGCAATGAAAACCTCTGGGGTGTTAGGTCACTGTTTTCTTTGATTATTCTATCTCCAGGCATTGTTCTAGAATCCTGTGTTTGCTCTACTTTGAAAGATTGTTTGCTTCTCTAAATCTCTTGGATGGCCTCAAGCTGTGTGCAGTATCATTCAGGCATAACACAATAGTGACATTATTAGACTTTGTCCTTGATTTTTAGATTTTCTTGATATTGGGGGTGGGGAAATGTCAACCTATTTATAGTTTTGAAATGGAGGGAGGAAGACTGTTCATCCTTTTATCTTTAATAGAAAGCCAATTAGCAGTATTTTTATTTTGCTGTTGACAGGTGCCAATTTGCTAATTGACAGCACAGGTCATAGATTAAGAATTGCTGATTTTGGAGCTGCAGCCAGGTTGGCATCAAAAGGAACGGGTGCTGGGGAGTTTCAGGGACAGTTGTTGGGAACTATTGCATTTATGGCACCAGAGGTAAGAAACCAGTTTTGCAAGTTACTTAAAAAAAAAAACTTTGCAAGTTACTAAGTAACTTGCAAGTTACTTAGTTTGTTTGTACTCTTTAAGCTGATTCATACAGACAAATAACATAAAATTGCTGTAAATGCTTCAAATATGTTTTCATACAATCACAGAATCATTCTGTCTGGGAGACTTTCAAGATCATCCAGTTCAACCTTATTCCCAGCCCTATCAAAACCACTAAACCATGTCCCTAAACACAACATCTACCTGGCTCTTGAGCACCTC
>JAAGNO010029598.1:0-14914 GCA_033439905.1 Ceryle rudis
TTCCTTTTCTTTTTTTTTTTTTTTTTTTTTTTCCCCTCTTCTGCTGTGTTTTTTGGTTGGTTGGCTGGGTTTTTTTGGTGGAAGTTTAGCAGTTGGGACAAACTGCCTGACACGTATCATTCAAGCAGCACCAGCTTGCTGGGGGTTGTGTAAATGAATCTGGGAGCTCTTGGTTTCACATGATTCAAACGTGCATTATTGAAGATGGATGTTCCTTAAAAAAAGATTGATGATGGATATCAGGCTTATAGTGCCATTTATCATTTTGAATATTATTTAGACTTGCTGTGTAAAGCTGTAACTTGAGAGTTGGATGAGCTGGGACAGAATGGAGGCCTCGGTGTGCATGTTGTGATTGATGGCTTTGCTTTCTCATTGTTTGTTACCAGATACTAGCCGGTCATTACAGGAGTGCCTTACAATTGTTTTAGGGGCTGGATTTCCGTGTGTGTGTCTGTACAACAGAGAGAGCGATGGACAGAGACACAGTTGAGGTTTTAGTGAGAGCATTTCAATAATTCTAAAGAGTGTAGACCAAGCTATAGCCCGTGTGAGGATACCGTCAATCTTTTGCAGGCGTACAGGGATGTGCCATATCTAACGCTAAGATATAAGCAGGACTGTAGCTGTTCCAGCATTGCCTCGTCAGGCATTGCCACCTCCAGTATGAAAACATGCTCGTGAACAGATTAACACGCTCCAGCTTCGTTTGGCTAACACTTTTGGTCCCATAATGGCCCAGAAGACGAAGTTCTAGAACATAATTATTTCAGCGGTTACATTTTTCTTTTTTGCCCACCGTCTTCACCCAGTGTTGTAAATCTTTGAGTCTTGACTCCCTGGTGCCCAGGATGCTCCTGGAGGTGCGTAGCCTGTCCATGGAACTAGCAAGGGCAACCCCTTCCCTTTTTCAAGCACTGTTGCTGGAACCAGGAGACCTCCACCTGCTGGAAGAATTAAGGAAGCAGCTTTTTATAGCCTATTAAGTCTTGGAAGTGCAGGCAGCGACTACCAGGAGATAGACACTCCAGCAACAGAGCAGCTTCAGTAGTAGGTAGTGCCAACACTTCAAGCGATGAGTTGTTGGTGCACAAACATCTCTTGGCAAGTGCCGTACGCAGCCCAGATAAACTTGTTTTGAGTTGACCAACTATTGAATATTTCTCGCCCGGCACATTGTACAAAAGTCAAACGATTGACAGAAATGGTAGATGAAACCAGACGAGAACGACTTTTTGTTGAATCAGTCTTGAATTTGGCCAGGTAGATGGTAGTTTTGAAATACTCATTAGCACATGAACTTTTTCTTTGGTTGTGAGGTGCCCTCGGGAAGAGGGAATTATAGCAACATTTAAGGAACAGTGCACAGCATTTAGGTTATAACGTGTTTTGCAGAGTTTTGCTGTTGGTGGTGACTTGATAGGAGTTTTACAGAAGAGTGTTTCCGAAATCTAGTGTTTGCTATTCCTTCTACAAATCCAGTGCAGTTTGCTTTCAGCACGCTCTCTGACTTGCCAAAAGTAAGGAGGATTCAAGTTCGTGCACTTGATTCGAGTCCAACATCATGAGAAAACCCTGAAAAAACATCGTATTTTCTATAAAGCCTTCAACAGTAGAAGGTAAAACTTTGATCTCCTACCCCTGCACTTGTGTAACACAGTAGGTAATTGAAGTACAAGTGCCAATTTGCTGGAACAATTGTAAACACACCTTGATACAAATGGCATCATTGCATTCTTACTGATTAGAAAACTTTGCTATTAATAGACACAAAGTCCATTTCAGGTATAATTGGTAAGGAGCTGAGTGCACTCATGGGAAGAAACCTTGTTTTGTTTTTTGTTCGCTTTTATTCTTATCCCTTTTTTCAGTTTTATAGCTGGAGACATGATTTATTGCAGCCATCCATCTTTGGGGCTCATCCATCACATCCTGGTTGCTAGGCAATCATGGCAGCAGCTGTTTGCTTTGAATCAGACAGAAAAGTTGTCAATCATCAAAGGCAGGTGAATAGCATTAGAAACACGCTATTGTCAGACGGAATAATTAATCAAAGAGAGAAAAGATAATTAAAAAGATATGACCCTTGCAAGTACTTGCTCTGGGTTGCCTGGAAAAAAGAAAAACTGCCTGGTCTTTTCTAGACACTTAAGCAGCTGAGGGCTGATAAAATATGCACTCTGCAGTGCATAGTTTTTAATTAATTGAAAAAGGTTCAACATTCAAAGACGATGCTGGAGAAAAGTCTGATTATGAGTAGAAGTAATATTTATTGTTTGCATGAAAGGCTTGACATGGAGTTCTAACTTTCTGTCACAAATCTCCTGCATGCTTGCACTAAGCCTCTTTCAGCTGCACTATCTTCACTGGCAGTTACTAGAGTGTGCGGTTAGTCCGTCCAAGCGAGGGTCCTACAGCTTTTATCCAGCCTTTTCATTCTGGGCCACCTCTTCAGTGTATTGTCTCGTCCTCTGTGCTCTAAAGCAGCTCTCAGAGTTGCACTAGCTTTGCCATCAGCAAGGCCGGCGAAGCTCGACGAGTCTGCTGTCTTGCTCTTAGTTTGGCGCAGGGAAGACGTTGAGGCAACACCTATCTCCTTTCCAATCAGCCTGTGGAACAACAGGCTCTTCTGAGCTGATTTCTGAACCTGCTTTGTGATAAAAAGGATGCTACAAAAGCCCAGTTTCCAGCTCCTCAGAGTCTGGATGCCCTGGTTGGAGATGCAGCATAGCACACCCCAGCACAAGCATACGTGGGACTGCACTTGAGTGTAGAGCAGCACAGACCAACACAGTTGGATGGAGCTCATGGTGCCACCAGTCCATACATTGAGACTGGTTTGAGCTCTATAGTGGCCAAATAGCCGAATGTCTGAAGCTATAATATGGTAAACTATCTTGGTGAGAATGGGACGTTGTATTGTTGGTTGACATCTGAGGCTATAATATGGTAAACCATCTTGGTGAGAATGGAACGTCGTATTGTTGGTTAATATTTGAAGCTGTAATATGGTAAAAAAACATCTTGTTGACAATGGAGCATCCTATTGTTGGTTGACATCTGAAGCTGTAGGCTGCCCAGGGAGGTGGCTGAATCACCATCCCTGGATGTGTTTAAGAATTGCTTAGATGTAGTGTTGGGGGATATGGTCTAGGGGTGAACTTGTAGAGTAGGATGAATGGTTGGACACAATGATCCCATGGGTCTTTTCCAACCTAGATGATTCTGTGATTCTGTGATCTTGTTGAGAATGGAACATTGTGTTGTTGGGCAATGTACTCAAAGTACTCGCGTAGTCGAAAAAACCCAACTTTGATGTTTGTTTGTGATTAGAAGGTAAGATGGAGAGCAGCATTGGGGAAAGACCTGGGGCTCCTGGTGGACAGCAGGATGACCATGAGCCAGCAACATGCCGTTGTGGCCAAGAAGGCCAATGGCATCCTGGGGTGTATAAGGAGGGTTCAGTAGGTCGAGAGAGCTTCTCCTCCCCCTCTGCTCTGCCCTGGTGAGGCTGCATCTGGAATATTGTGTCCAGTTCTGGGGGCCTCAGTTCAAGAAGGACAGGGAACTACTGGAGAGACTCCATTGCAGAGCCACAGAGATGATGAAGGGAGTGGAACATCTCCCTGCTGAGGAAAGGCTGAGGGAGCTGGGGCCATTTAGCTTGGAGAAGAGGAGACTGAGGAGTGACCTCATTCATGTTTATATGTAAAAGGTGAGTGTCCGGAGGATGGAGCCAGGCTCTGCTCAGTGTCATCCAATGATAGGACAAGGGGTAATGGGTGCAGGCTGGAACAGAGGAGGTTCCATGTAAACATAAAGAGAAATTTGTTCACAGTGAGGGTGACAGAGCCTGGAACAGGCTGCCCAGGAAGGTTGTGGAGTCTCCTTCTCTGGAGACTTTCAAAACCCACCTGGACGCTTTCCTGTCTGACCTGATCTAGGTGATCCTGTTCTGGCAGGGGGGTTGGACTCGATGATCTTTTGAGGTCCTTTCCAATCCCTACCATTCTGTGATGTCTGTGGATGTACTGAGAGAACATCCAGGAGAACATAAGTATGATGACAGCATTACTACGGGTGTTTGGTTTTGTTTTTTTTTTTAATAAAAATTGTAAAGAGTGAAGCAGAGGTGACTGCCACCTTCACTCTCTTTATATTTGGTTTTTTCATTTTTTTTATTTCATATTTCCTTTTACCCTGTTTTCTAGAATTGGACAAAGAAACTTCAAATCCATGCTGCCAGGAGAACAAACCCACTGTTTTCAGTGTCAAACCTAGATTAGTGGTGTTGATTATCAGCAGGATTTGTGAGGATATATGCTGTGAAATATTAGGAATTAAAACCATAGAACAAAAATCGGAGGCACCGTTATTGCACACCCCATCCCTTTTCACATTGGCTAATTCCTTGGATTCTTCTTTGCAGCAGTGTGTCAAAAGCAGCTCTTCTGCTAATTGTGTGTAGCCTGTATCACATTTTCTGCTCTCACACCCTGTTTCACTTGTAATCATTCCAGTGTTTACTTAGAGGAGGAGAGAACATAGCTAAGAAGGAAACGGGGTGCCATCTGAGCGCTGGGTATGACACATCTGCTGCGTAGAGCTCTTCGTTTCAACACTTGGTAGCAGGAAGCTCACGCTGAAGTTAACTTGGATGACTTGGAGGAATCTGTAGCCTCGATTAACATTTCATATTAGTGATTCCTCATTAGAATTTGTGTGAGAAATGATAATATCCCTCTAAAAGCACAGTAGTACGTACTAGCGTTAGCTTCAGGAACATCCTCCTGATGTTGCGTGACCCACGTCAGTGCCACCCCGTAGCTAATAGCACAGCACTTTCATGTGAAGTTAAGATGTTGTCTAGAGTTGCTAGAACAGACTTTTTATTTCTTCTTTTTAATTGGGTTAACTTCTTTTATTCCCCTATATGTAATGATAGTTCAGTTTGACATTATTACTGATGGTTTTTTTTTGTCATAGACGTGTAGGCTCTGTGTTCATACAGGGCAAATGGGGCTGTGTTTCTGGGTCTGCAGCTCTGTGTCTGGCATGGTTTTGAGTATTAAATAAATGTAGGATAGCTATGCCTGCACTTGAGGTGACATGTTTATGGCTATAGAACCCTTTCCTGGGAAATGGATTTGTCTCCTTTTCACATATCAACACCTCTGATACCTTTTCAAGTATTTGCTGTATTTCAGATCTGCTGATCACAGTTTTATTTACTGATAGGGGAACTGTGGCAGTGGTTCCCTAATGGAGGGATATATAGTGCTGACATCAAGAAAATGTTGGATAGGAGACATATGGATAGATGGCTGCGTGTTGGAATATAGGCAGCTATTGTTTAGCCTGGTAGTGATTTCTTAGCAGATTATAGGCAAAAGGTCCCCCTGATAATCTGTTTCCCACTGCTCATCATATTGAGGTGCATCATTTCCCTCTGGTTTTTCCCAGTCTCTTTTCAGTGGATGATGCTGAGGGAAGACAGAATAGCTATTGCCCACTTGCAATCTTTATTGATTCACGAGTGAAAGAGGTTGGACCCTACGAAAGGATTTTTTTTTCCCTCCTAACCCCTTTCTCATCCTCCCCCAAATGCAAGTTGGTTTTGCACTTGTATGAAGAAAACTGCTTATGAAGTCAAAATACTGAGCTTGCTAAAGCTAGATTGCCTTTTTGTTCATGAGAAATGAAAACTGGGCAGAATGTCTCAAACGCTAACACCGTAACAGATAGCAAACTGTTTTGCTTTAACCGGTGGGAGAATGTGCAAAGGGAGTTTAAAACAAACAGTCAAATACTAATCAAGCATTCGCCGGTGTTCTAACTCCGTGCGTTAAGTAGAATGTAATATCTCAGTAGGAACTACCAAGTTACATGATATTTGTATACTGAGAGAAATAACTTGAGGAGATATATATAACATGCTTGGCTGAACTATGTCCTGTGCTTGGCAGAACTGAATAAGCGTGTAACACTTCCCCCCCCCCCCCTCCCCAGTACACACACTTGCATATTCCAGCCTCTTCCACTGCAGCTATCTGACAGATAAGTCTTCAGGTTTGTTGTCCTCACTGTAAGAGATCCAGGGTATTTCTCACTGTCTTGAGATGGCTCTGTCTCTTTAAAAGGGTTGAGAATATGTGTTTCCTTCTGAAGGTTTCTGATACAAGTGAGTTTTTATTCCACATTTTTAAGGTTAGTTGCCCTTTTTATTCCTCTCAGTGTAGCTTGCTGTTCCATCTTTTATATGCAGAGTGATTTTTTAGGTTTCAGCCTTACAAGTGGGTGCAGTGGAACAGAAATTTTTCTTATCTCCAGTTTTCAGTTTGTCAGCAGTGTGCTTAAGAGAGGTCTTCTGCAAGCTAAGCCTGAAGCTTGGAAGATGTTCTGGTGTTCTCTAAGTGAACAACATCTTTCAGTGTCCGAGCCACGCTGCAATACTTACTTGTATCATACAATGTTAGTGGTTGGAAGGGACCGCAGGAGAACATTGAATCCACCCCCCCCATATATATATATATATATATATGGTGTAAAGTACAAAGAGCATTATCCAGAATAGTATGAAAAGTTTTATCCAGTGTATTTTCTAGGATATCTCTTCAGAAATGTCATGAGTAAAAGATAATGGGCTTACTGTCAGAGGTGCGAGATGATGAACTCATGTCACCTGATAATCCAGGAGCAGAGCCAGATGGCCTTAAAGATAGGGAATCATCAGATACAAGCCATCAGGCAGGGTACTACTTTCACTCTAATGTCTAGGCTAATTGTGTAGAAAAGAGCAGAAGTGGAAATGACTTCAGGAGAAGGGGAGAAAGATTGGAAGAAGGGAAAGAAATTCAAAAAGAAGGGGAAGGAAAGAAGGGATGGGAGGAAAGAAGGGAAGGGAGGAAGGAAGTGAAGGGAGGAAGGGAGGGAGGGAAGACAGACTAGTGCCATGGAAAACAGAAGACTGATAGGTAGAGATCTGAGCCACTGCGTGGTCCCCAAAATAGAAATAGATGAATTCATATATTACTCTCATTCACATAGGTTCAAAATCCCATATACACTGTGCTGTTTGAGAGTTAAGTCTATGCTTTGCTTTCTAATTAACCCCCAAATCCCCTTGCAGTTGCCACATCAATTTAATTAGATAGGTTGTACGTAAGAGTACTATTTTGGTAACCTCCTTAACTTTATGAGTAGAACAGAGAGACATAAACTAGGTGGAGTAGCTGGGTGGGACTTGTTGCAAATTTTACTGAGCGAATACTTGAATAGTAGAAGGTAGAATGTGAAACAGGAAAGACAGTGTGTGAGTGGTTTCTTTACATGCTGAAATGTATCATTTACCCAGGATACCTTGTCTTCCTTTGTTTTTGCTCAGGGCCTGCAATAAAATGTTTCCTATCTATATTAGTTAGCAAACGGTCCAATGTAATATATGAGAATAGCAGTGCATTATTTCCTCATGCTTACATGTTTTCTCTATAAAATATTCTAGGGGCAGTGAAATCTCGCTGTGTGATTGCGTTTCCTTTTGAGATGGTTAGCTGAATAAGCAGTAGGAGCAGTAAGCTGAATGGAAGAAAAAGAAATAAAATTTTTACAGCACATTCTTGTTGTAGGAGTGCGCAACACAAAATTGTGTGACTCAAATGCTCAATCTGGGCTTCATGATTAAGCAATAAACAAATTGCAGAACAAAGTTATCGTCCTTTTGAAACTTGTGCTCGGTCGTGAAAAAGCCAAGTATTTAACAGTTCTCAAAAGAAAATATCTTTTGTTACTCGACGTTCACTGGTGATGGTTTTTAGCTCCCCAAACTTTGTTTGCATTAGGGCAAAATGAACTTTTTTTTTTTTTTGGTAGTAGACACTACACACATTTTGTAAAGTCGGTTTGACAAAAGGAAACAAAATAGTTAATATTTGTGATAAAATGACTGCGGTGCTTTGTTATAAGGACTGGAAGGATATACTTGCATTAAGCTCTCTACGTAAAGTAGTTTGGTTGCGTTCCCTGAGTAGAATTGTCTGTTGCATGCTTGTGTCACGCCTGATGTAATGGAGAGCATGAGTAGTGCAACCTGCTGTTAATAATCATACTAACACTCTGGAATCCCCCAGATTTTGCTGCTTACATCCAGCAGAGTTGTCCCTATGTTTTTGTTGTTTGGGGTTTTTTTTGTGTGTGTGTTAAAAACTGTGTGTAATGATTATTGAAGTCTGTCAGATCACTGATGTGCTCTGTACTTTCCAGATTAGATCTCTCCAAAAACTTGAAAATAGCAGTTTTTTAACCTAAGGTATTTTCATTCTTATAACTGGCATCTTGGATGTAATCCATGTGGGATGCACCTGCACTGAGAAAGGAGGCATTAGTTCAACTGAGCAACCTGCTCTAGTTGAAGAAGGCCCTGCTTTCAGCAGGGGGGTTGGACTAGATGACCTTTAGAGGTCCCTTCCAACCCAGACATTTCTATGATTCTATGATTAGATTCTTCCTTGAGTGCACAGCAGTTGCTTATCTGGATGCTATTGGTGTGAATAAGGAGCTGAGGACCAGACAGAAAGTCAGACTCTTGAGGGATGTATTTATTAGAGTGCAGAAGGGGCTTTCAACTCCCCCTTCCCTCCTGCGCCCAAGCCCTGAGCTCCTTGGGCTGGTATGAGCCTGGTGGGTGGCACTGCACAAGCCTCTTGTCCTCATCACGGCTGCATCCAGCCCCTGTGGGGAGGAACTTTCTGCTGGGTATCACAGACCTATATGCAATGGACCGTATCTGAGAACTGTTTAGCTCAAGCAAATGCCTCTCACCTTACGTACAAGAAAGCTTTCTATTGTCCTTTTAGGTAGGTCAAGCAGTCTAGGGCTATGGGTAGTAAAAATGAACTTAAACGGTAAGGACTGGGAGCTTCAGTTCCTCTCCTGGGTCTGCTTCCATGTCGGAAAAAACATAGGACATAAATGTGGAGGGAAGCTCAAAGAGGCTGTCCCATCCTTCGCCAGTTCAGCTGACCCCAGCCGTGCCCTTCCTGGCAGGCATTTGTGGACAATCCAGAACTTGCCAGGCAGTACCTTCAAGTGTCCTTAATGCAGCTGGGTACTCTCCTGGCTTGCAGAGTTTCAGGGTTATTTCAGTTTTGGGTACACTACAGACTGACTCGGTTGTCGATAGCTTGAAGCCAATGTTTGGTGCAATCCATACTGCCAGAGCTTGTCCTTTGGAGTGGGCTCATGGGGAGCGATGCTTCCAGTGTTTGCTCTTGTTAAGACCCAGTCCAAAGCCTGTTGAACTCAGAAACGATTCTTTCACTGACTATCTTAACTTGATGGGGCTTTCACTGAGACCTGTAGTATCAGCTCAAAGAACAGAATTTCACCTCTGTTAGCTGATAACTTTATGCTGTGTCATTGCTCGTTGTTGATGTACTGTAGATATGGGCAGATTCTGCTAGATGCTTCTTGGTTGGGTTCTCATCAAGTAATACACTTTTGTGCATATTTGAGTGTTTAAGAACCTTTTAAGGATTTGGGAGTAGGTGCTAAGCAGTTGTTTTTCTTAAGGGGAATGTAGAGTAATACAAATGACTCAACCAGGAGTGGAGTTTTTGTTTGATGGCATTCAATCAGGTGGAATACTTTCACTTGTTTTGGAATAATTAGACAATTATTAGTGTGATGCCAGGAAACTTTTGTTAATATTCAGAATAGTAATATAAATAGCCAATATTATGACAGTCAAGTGTCTGTATCGATAGGTAACAGTGTTGTGTAAATTTGGCCATTGATTCCATTCTAAAAACACACTTTTGATCCTTACTCTTTTAGTACAAAATTACGTCTTGTTATGGATAATATGTCATATCACCCTAAAAATGGGATCTTGATCTTCATCCCACGATGATACTTTATTCAATAAATCAAAATCTTCCTCAACAGTTACCAACCAACTTATTTAATGGTTATTTCTAAAATGTTGATCCAGGGAATTTAGCAGTTAACAGTGTTTATACATTCCAGAAGCATTAACAGGTTGGGTTATACTGGAATCCAGTAAATAGCTCCGAAACACGTGGGAGAACTATATACTCTGCAGCATCTCGGCAATCGGCTACCAAACATCTCATGAAATACCAAGTGTAATAATCAAGTTTATAATAAAGATACTGTCAGGAGGCACAAGTTGTCCACTATCAGTGAAAAAGGAGGGAGCAAGGTCCGTCGCCCAGTGTTTAGACTGCAGAAGTAGAACGCTACAGATGTCCTTATCTTCTGGAGATAGTTTTGGACTGAATCGGTGGGGTTTACACATTCTTGTGTATGAAAAAAAAAGAAAATGTTCTTTGTCCTCTGAGTATTTCTAAAGAAAATAAGAGGAGGATAGTTGTGCGTCAAGGTTATTTCCCATTTCTGCAAGTGAAGTTCAGCAAACAATCCCTAGTAAATCTGTAATTTTCCCAGTGGCTTTTTCCCTTTGGTTGCTGGTTTTCTTTTATTGCTGTCTAAAATGGACGTGCTGCTAAAATCAGTCAAAATTGCCATTTACTAGCTACAGTCTGCATGCTCATAGGCAGTTGTGTGCTGGCTGCATTGTACCTGATATGTTTAGCAGCTGCAGGGTGGGTAACTCCAAAACAAGCCAGGACTCTTAAAACTAATAGCATAATTTTTTTTTTTAAATTTTTTTTATTGTCTTTGTGCAAATCATGTTTTCTCAAAACATATCTTCATCAGAGATGGGTTTTTTTCCACTTCTGTTCCTTATGACAAAACATGACAACAAAAGACAGAACATAAATAGCAGCTGCAGTCTCAAAGTTTGAAGTTGCATTTAAGCCATACTACGCTGTGTATTATCATCAGTACCTTTTGGTGCTTGTATCTATGTAAATTACATTAAAAGTAAGATCAAGGCAGACACGAAATATCGGTGACATAAGCAGAAAAAAGACGAACAAGCTATTATGAGATATAGGGGGAAAAAAAAAAAAGAAAAAAGTGCCGTCTTTAATTTGTCAGTGAAGCAAAACCCACCAATTGTATAACATGAGAATATTTTCAACAAATATGCCCTTAAAGCTTTGTTGTAGCCGTGCCCTTCATGGCATCTCAAGTCTGTCAGCAACTCCATTATAAAATCCTCTTACAAGGATGCAGGTTTAGATTGTTACCTACATCTCTGTTCTTTAGGATGTTGCATTCCCTCGCTTCCCCTGAAAGCAGGCACGCTTCTTCAAAGATATGTATGTTCAAACTATTTATCTTAACCAGTTGTCTTTGATATTCACGTTCTCCTATTTTCTGGGGCCTGCTTATTAAAAATAATTTCACCAAACCTGCCTTCAGTCAGAAGCATCTATTAAATCCTCCTATTCTGAAGTTTACATAGAACTTCGTACCTGAATAGTAGTATATTTATTTATTAGGTGCGTTGTTAATGGATCCAGAACTTGTGAACACAGAGCTGAATTCAGGCATCAAAAGCAGGATTATATGGTTCAATAAGGCCTAACTTTTGTACATTTATTTTTTTACTTGGGGAAAAAAAAAAATACTGCAGTGAGTGATTAGGTTCCTGAAATTAGATATATTCATAATCTGTCATAAATCTATGTACTGAATTTAGGATTTTCCAACATATATTTTAGGAAGTGTAAGAGAGTATTGGTACTCAATGAAATACAGTAGTCTTTTTAAACTTTTTGCTCTTGTTCATATTCTTTTTCCCAAAAAATTTCACTTCAGGGCTTTCTTACACACACTATGTATCCAGAACTCTGAGTTTTTAGCACAGTGTAACTACGTGTTAGTGGGTCTGTTAACTGTCAGCCAAAGGGGGCTGGGATCACAGGAAACATCAGTAGAGTTGTTTTTGTTGGTTTTTTTTTTTGTTTTGGTTTTTTTTTTGTTTGTTTGGTTTTTTTTGTTGTTGTTGTTGTTTGTTTGTTTTTTGTTTTTTTTTGTTTTTTTTTTCCCTGAGCTAGAATAAAACTACTTGGAGAAGTAAAATTTGAGTATTAAACAGGTTTTTATTTATCCCACCACACTGAAGGAATCGGGAGGAGGGAACCCCCATCTGTATCCACGTGGCTGTACCAGAACATTGCTGCCATTTGATTGTGATATTGCCAAAGGGAGCTTGAATCACAGGCTAAAGTGTGTCTGAAACTCCTACCTACAGAGCTTGCCAGTAGAAGCAAGACTTAGAAGATATGTGCTTTTGAGTTTTTGCTAGGAGTTTGAACTTTTCTGGCATCTTTTTGATACTGTGTGCGATTCTGGCTTTAAGAAAAAGAGATGTAGAAGCACAGTGCTGTGAATTAGGAATTCCTGATTTTGCATGGCAAGGAAATCACTGAATTTTGTATGCCTTGGTTTTCAACCCATACAACGACAGGAGAAAAATATACCTTGCTTCACGAGAGAACTAGTGCTTACAGGTAGAGCTTTGTAGTTAAACAGTGATAAGTAGGTGATACTTTTGTGATGGAGTTTATAATTCAAGGTTTTGTTTTGTTATATATGCTCAGCTTTTGCTATAGTTAGGCAATATGTCTTTATCATTAGTCATTCAATGTATGTTAAAAGGCTGTTGAAGAGAAAGGAACTTGGATTTTAAGTCGTTGAAGGAAAAGGTCTCTTTTTTTTTTCTTTTTTTTTTTTTTTAAAGCAGCTGCAAGGAAAGAATCTTCTTAATTTCTTAATTTATACTAGTGAAATTCTAAATTAGAAAAGAAACAATCAAAAATCCTCATCAAGTTCCTTGGGAAACAGAAAAGGAGGAAAAAGTCTAAGGAAAGCCAAAACATTTCATGTTACAGTTGTCACAATTACTCATATCCTATGCTAGGGATTGAGGAAGCTAGGTGAAAATGAGCCAAAACTGGCCTTGGATCTTGGGCATATGGCTTCTGCTCATGTCAGTGTTTGCATCTGAGTCTCGGTTTAAAATCAGGCCCTACTCCTTAGAAAAAGCTGTTGTGTAGTTCTGCTAGAGGAAGGGATTTTGCATACCATGTAAGTAGATAAATGTGATTATATTTTTGGATATATGCAGAAATCCCAGGTCATATTTTTATTTATAAATACTCTTCCATTATTTATGTTGTATTGTTATGCTCAGGTTTAGGCAATTTCAGGAAAAAACTTTCCTGAAACTCTTAAAAATTATGCTTATTGGTATATCAATTAAATATGTATTTTGCTCATAAATAGCATGCCCCTTATTAATTAGTTCCCTCACTGCATTGAGGCTGCTTAGATGGTTGCTGAACAGGATTTGCTCCTCTGAAAACTACAGTTCATGGACAACACATGAAAATATTCCCTTCTCTTTATGTACACGTATAACAAGAACCATAGTTTATATGCAGTGATAGAATGAGCTATCTATTTGTACACAAAGAGAACTTACTTGTATATAGACATGTATGCAGTCTTTTGTAACAGAGTATTTATTACCTGCCTGTGTAATTTACTAACAAGTGAACCCCTAATTTGCCATTGTCCTGGGAGTAATCTCAATATTCCAGCTTGTAAAGAACTTTGAATACTTGGCATTTCAGTAATTGCTGCATCATGGGAAGATTTTTACTTCTTCCCATAAATACCCTCCAATTATGCCAGTTCAAGCCCAAGTCAGTCGAGAAGCAGTCAAAAAGTAGCTCATAAGTAGCTCTGATAATAATTAGCTTTAGCATTTGTGTGTAGAGATATATTATGTAATTTTGGAGCATATATTATTTATAGTATTTTTTTTCCCCCTTCTAAATCTTAACACAGTTCTGTGCATAGGCATTTGACAATAGTCCCATTACAATGGTTAAAACCATTCCCCAAATGTGTTGTAGAAAACTCTGTGGTATCTGTAAAATCTGTAAGAATGTGGCTTAGAGGAGAAGTTTTGTTCTATTTGGTTGAGATGATTGTAACGTCCCTGTGAGGTTTTGAATACACGCTCAAGGACCTACTCTATATACGCTTAGTTTCTAGTTTTAACATTTATTTTCCTTCCACCCTCTATTCTGATTATTTACTGTAAAGCAGTCTTGGTTTCATTGATTCCCGTCTGTCTACCAAAGAATAAAGTTTGCTCTCCTCGCACACACATCTGTCAGTACTGTACCGAGAGTCGATCCCACAAGAGGCAAATTGAAGAAATGAAAACAAATAAGTTATAAAATAAAGTGACAATAATGTGCAGTAGCATAAAGATTGCTTTGGGCTGCTTTTGAGAAAGACAGCTAATGACTTGCCCTGTTGGATGGTCTGGAGGGGTGGGGGGCACATCTCCACAGTGCGAGCTGCAGGAAGGTCAGCGGTGCAGGGAGCACGGAGATGCCTTTTCACTGCACCTTTTTTTTTTTTTTTTTTTCTCTCTACTCTTGACTCTCGACAAGTTGCAGCCCAGGCAAAAATTCTGCATGTTTACAATGTGTAGTTTCTTGTAAATAAGGTTATCACGGGGCTTAGAGTAGTGTGAGTCAGGCTACTCGAGGCAGGCCCAGGAGTATTATCGTGTTTTACTGCATTTCACGTTGCTGCAGATGTTAACTGAATGATGTTTGTGAATCTTTTCAATTCCTCAGAAAAGGAAAAAAAAAGGCAACCCAAAAAAACCAAACCACCCCCCAAAAAAACCAACATGCACACACACAAACCAAAACAACAACAAAAAACCCCAAACTAAGCCAAACAAAAAACACAAAAAAATCCAAAGAAACCAGCTCAACCAAACAAAAAACCCAAACCAAATAAACAAACAAAATCCAAAATACCCCAACAACAAAGCAAAAACAAACACCCAACCAGCCACAAAACCCACCAAAACATCCCCAAAAAAACCCAAATCAACCAACCAAACAAAAAAATCCACCCTCACAAAAAAAACCCCAAACAAATGAACCAACCA
>JAAGNO010029599.1:0-57076 GCA_033439905.1 Ceryle rudis
TTAAAAAAAAATATAATCCTGTGAATGGATACTTAGACGGCTATAAAGAGGAAGAAACAAAAACCCCTGGAAAAAAACCTCTTAAGAGAGAGAACAATAATGCAATCGTGCAGATACATGTATAGTGGGTAATGAAACAAAACTTTAAAAATGTAATACACATTTTATCATGAAAACTGTACTTTTAGGAGTGTAACTCAGCACCCTTTTGTAAGTGCTTCTTCTAAACATATTTTGTAATAGACAATTTGCCTGCTGGAGTGTAAAGGAAAATGAAATATTGTATTCTTTTTAATATTCAACAGAATCTTGCTGATTCTGGCAAAACAAATAAAGCACACACATCCCAAACTGCAGTAACAAACAAAAGGGTGCAGTAAGTTATCTTCAAAAAGCAGCTGAGCTGACAACATTTTTAAAGCAAAACAGGCAACAGGAAAATGTAACATTCAGATCTTAAGTACTTTCATATTTCTTCCTTTCCAAGTTAACCCATAAAAGCCAGTGGGTTTAAATATCTGCAATATTTAAATGAGTTATAAGAAAATTTTCTGTTGTCTCTAGAAATAGTTTCCAGGTAAAGCAAAGATGTTAAGGCACTTCAAGAGCAGAAATGATCCTGCAAACTACCAAGGACTTCTTCCAAGTAAAGATCACTTAATATTTCCCAGGCTTTGTTCAACATCACACTTAATTAAAACTTCTGCTAATAAACATGAAGAGCTCATTTCAGCCCCATTGCTGGACGCAGTTGTTGTTCAGTAAAGCCTGTATCTATTTTTAGTTCATACATGCCGTGTTTGCACTTATCTATAGATATGTAATAAAGATCTTAGAAAGTGAAAATATGAAAAAAAGTTTTAATTACTTCATCATGTAAAAGAAAATTGTTTCTCTAAAGGAAATGTTTGTCTGTGTAGCTTGTTCCATTTGAAACAAATATTTCACAAACAAACATACAACTTTATTATGTTCTTAGCTAGTGCATTTTATGCTCGAATGCGCTTAAATGCACGACTATGAATTACAACTTTGTTCTTATTGAGTAGACAGGGTTAAGAATGTAAATTGTAAATTTAGCCATAAAACTACAACATTTTTTCCTCTTTGATGCTATTAAGAAATGCAATGAGACAGAACTTTTCCATATTACACCCTGTCACAACACCTGCCTGGTGGATGCTCTACTGAGTTCTACACTCATTTTTCTTCTAATTTAAAGTCATCACAGAGAAATTTAAAACAAGCTAACTTGTTGGATTTTTTTCCAGGAGCTAATGGTTTCCAGCTACGTTTGAGAGATAGGCAGCATATTACAGGTTTTGCTCAGGTAAAAATATTTTCAGGGAGACTCAGTAGGGGTTTGCCTGGGAAGTTCAGGTAAGAGCTAGTATTCCCCGAGTTATGCTTAGGTACAAACAGAAAACTAAGATTTCTGTTCATCACAAGTTCCGCTGGAAACATAAGGAGGAAAAAGGAGCACTTCCTATATGGAAAAGCACAGAATAGAAATTTTATTTATTTATTTATTTTTAATTCAGTATATGATAATCCAAAACCTGAAGAGGAAAACAGAAAGCCTAATGATTTAATTCTCCAGTCATTTACAGTCTGCAGTGAAGACATGAGTTTATGTGGATCTAAGCCCAGCTATGGTTAGGAGGCTGTGCTTCAGCTGGGATGTGATGAAGGGAAGGAGTCTGTGGTAGCTTATCCAGAGGACAGGAGGAAAACAACACTTTTCAGAGGTCTCTCATCTTTTCTTTATGTAATCTGTGAAAGTCCATGAAAGCTATGGCCCACACTGTTATGAACGATATGAAACTTTGTTAGCAGGAGGTGTGGTGGTATTTTATAATTCAAGTGAATTTTATTCCATCATTATGGTAACTCTGTCTTATTTTGTTCTCTTACCTCAAGGCTCTGTTTCTATGTTAGTTCTCATTTCATAGTAAAGCAGCAGCCAGTTCACCTGTTTTCCTTAAAACGCAGGCTTGATAAGTAAGCACTGCTAATTTATGAAAAGCCAGTGATGATGATCATGATAAAGAGTCTCTCAAAAGCAGACTAGTGAAAATGATAAGTCAAGCAGAGCCATCAAGACCTTCAAGAACCAATTCTTGAGCTGGAAGTAGGAAGTAGGACCATTGTTAACTATGTGGCAAAAGAACAAGAATAGGAAAGAAGGCAAAATACATCCATAAATCACTGCTAGAGGCAAACCAGTCTGGTGGCCATGGGTTGTTCTTTAAACCAGAGTTCCACAGCTTGGCCTGCTTGAGTGCATGTAGCAGCAGCAGCAGGAGCAGTGGGAGCATTCCCAGTATAAGAGGTATTCAGCTGCTCAGGCATGATGTAAATACCTCTTTGAAGTGGCCAGCATACCGCTAGCTGTCCACATACAGTGATCTAGAGACCTTGTAGAATCTTGTAGAAGTCTCCTGCTAGAAGCACCTTAGGAGCAGAAGCAAGAAGCTGCACATAAAAAGAAGAGAATTTCCCATGGCTCTAATTAGCTGCACATTCTGAAAATAAGTGACAATTATTATTTGACAAGGCCATACAAAAGCCAGTAGGCAACTGTTGTGCTTTAATTTCAGTGAGAGCTACAGTGACATGGGAAAGCTATGCATGTATGGCAGCATTTTTATGTAAGATGTGTTATAATGATTTGTGCTACTAAGCATACAGTGCCTCCTTCAAACTTGTGCTTTCAGAGCTAAGCATTTAATTCCAACTGTGTGCTTATGCAACTTGAGTTTCAACAGTACTGGGAATTCGCAGCTCCATGGACAATAGGAGAATGGAAACCTAACTGCAAAACAACCGTTTTTCTAGAGTATTTCTGATTTTTCCCAAGGAACTGCAAGTATAAATACTAAGTAGCTATATGTGAAACTCCATCTTTATAGTATAAATACATCGTATCATTGAGTCCTGTGACATTCTTAGATGTTCTCTTGAGTTAATGGCTCATTTTAAAAATGAATGTGCAAATATTTATTTATGTACAAGTTTGTAGGAAAAAAAAACCTAATGGTTTAAAATCACTCCGTTTCTCAGGAACATCAATTACATTTTTATGTGCACTGTGTGTATAGAAGAGGAATTATTACTGTTTCTGTTTTATAAGTAACACATATAAGGGAAAAATATAAGCCACATCACTCACCAGATAAAGACAAATCTTAAAAGTATGATTTATGGAAAACTTTAATGGTGGTTTTATTGTAAAAGGTTAGAAGTTCTTTCACTTTGAGTAGTGTTGTGGTCTAGCTTTACTGTGACATCTGCATGCTTTTTCACTTATACAAGTGATCTAGTTCTAATTATACACTGGGAAGAAAATATACGATTGCAGTGATTTCTCACTCTGTTTTGCATTAGGCAAACAGTTTTGCAAACCATATTTTCACAGTTTTTCCCGTGTCTAAAATTTGAATAAAACTTATTTAGCAAAATTAACATTAAAAATCAGTATTTGATTCCTGATGTTATCTGAAATTATTAGAGCATTACCCAAAATAATCTGATCATTCCGAAGGGAAAAGAAAATCTTCTTGTTCTTGTTCTTCTTGTTCTTTACTTCTTCTCCTTTCTTCTTCTTTTCTTTTCTTCTTCTCCTAAGGTGAACTGGCACAACAAAGCACAACATAGGGGATGTACTGACCATTAAACCAGTAATTGTGGAACAATGTTTGACACATTCCCTAGCACTCTGTAGTTATTAGTGAGGATATAACTAGAAAAGAAAGAAAATACTGAGAGAAACATTCCTACTGCATGACTTTTTCCTCCCAAGCCTCTTCCTAAAGGTAATCTCATAGAAGTGGGACAGACCCACTGGTATCACAGATGCTGCTTTGACACCACTATGTCTTTTTTATGCCAACAATTTTATTTTCAGGTTCTATGGAGACCTAAATTGCAGATAATCAAATTCTGATACACCTCAATTGGATGACTGCATTAATGCATGGGTGAAATGCCTCCCATGGGACTAGCTGTTGAACCAGTTGTGTTTATAGTATGCATATGGTATTCGATCTTCATTATCAAAATTATCTATCATGTAGGAAATATAACAGAAGAAGAATACGAGAAATATTGCAGTGAATTAATGCTTCACTTAGCTTAACTGCTACTTGAAATTAATTAACTATTATATTTCTTGAAGATGTTCCATAAATAATTTGAAAACGTATATGTCCAGAGGAGTGGCACTGATCTCTCTTATTAAGGCATAAAGGTTTATTAAAGGATCTTATAAAATCTATAGAAATCTATAGTAAAAGAGTAAGTCTTACAAAAATGTCTTTTAATCTTTTTAATGAAGTTATTACTGCTGATGCCCGGGTTGGTTTTTTTTCCTGTCTTGTTTCTTGCTTCAGTCCACTCTGCATTCATGCATCTATTGAAATGCCTCACTTGTGAATAAACTGGCACTTCTTGTGATACTTTGCAGGAAGCAAGGTGCTCTGTTGTAGTCAAAATTCTGTGCCCTCTGAAGTGAAGGGAGTTAGACACTGATGCTTGTGGTCTGTCTCAGAAGGTATTTATCACTATGCACAAATGGCAATGCAATTGGAAATGATGTATTTCATAATTGTTAACTTTGCACCCTTTTCTCCAAAATACAAAATTTCATTCCAGAAGTAATTTGCATACCTTTGTCACACTGAAGAAGGAAAGAATTAATTAAATTCCAGATTGCCAATCATGATGAGAACACAACACAGAAATCCCCATTAAATGGCACGCAAGTAATGGTGCTCAAATTGTGGTGGAGACTAATGTATCTTGAAAATGAAAATGCCATCTCCAATCTGTAACATAATAATATACACAGATTTCTCCCTGCCCCCATTCCCACTCTTTTTGCTCAAGTCTAAAGTGCACTCTGTAATGCATTATTAAGCTAAATTCTGACCCAGTTTCTTAATTATCTGTAAGCTACAGGGAACTTGTAGCAGAATATTAACTAAGGCAAGAGATGTAAGACAGAAGAATCCACGATGGCATTAGAATGAATCATTAGCATTTTGCTAAGAAAACCCTTCATATTTTAATATTTCACCTAACCTAACACATAGAATTTCTATTTTAAAGCAGTACAAAGTATACACCAACCAAGCCACCAAACATCCCAGGCAAAAAAAGAAAAAAGAAAAGAGAGGAAAACGGAAGTATTTGGGGAAGCATTCCTGGATTCACAAATCAAAAACTTGTAGCATACAGATGCATTTCTGGGACAACAGGATTTTTTCTAACTGTTCTTAGTGGATACTATTGACAGTTGTTACAAGCTCATATAACATCATGTACTGAACTATTTATTTTACATGAACTATAGAATATAATCTGCCATGGGTTATACATGTGTAGCAAAAATTTTTTAGGGTACAACTGTCACAGTAAATGACAGCTAGAAAGAATCCTCCGAACACTTTTTTTTGCCTGGTTAGCATCAAGTTAGCGGTTGCAGTTTTATACCTCCCAGCCCTGCTGTGTATTAATGGAATATGAGAAGCTTTCACGGTGAAAAATCAAGCACAGATGTACTGTATCAGAAGCAAACAATACATGGGCTTCTACCTACAATGCTGCAGGCATATATGATTTTGAAGAATCGCTTTATCTCTGATGTAGAAGTGTTTGAGTGAGTAAAAAAAAAAAAAATACTGCAAGAGCAATGTATTTAGTGACAACAATTTTTAATATAAAACATAATTCAAAATTATTTGAGGAAAAAATACTTTCCCCACCCTGTAATCGAAGGATTTGTGGTATGCTCATATAGAAAGTCAAACTTTAAATGTAAAATTTAGACAGCAGAGAAAGTCTGCAATATACATTTATGATTTTGTGGACAAGGATGTATTTATTTATTCAGTTCAAAGATCGAAGAAAACCCATGCAGTCCAATAACCATTGAGCTGAGGAGTCACCTAGCTCTGTAGAATATGCAATTTATATCTATACATTTTTTTAAAAGGATCTGTTTCATGAATTCATCAGCGAAGGGACTCTCTTGTTTGAAAAAGAGCAAGACTCAGTTAAATACAATGTTTTATTAGTAATAGTGTCAAATGCGACTTACGTGGAAAGTCTGTGGCTTGCAAAACATAATGATTGGAAAGTGCTAACAAGCTTAATGTACATTCAAGTACATTGCTTCAATTCAAAGTGTACTTTCTCTACTGGAGTATCTGGATGTTACCATTGCAACTGCTAACACTGTGAATTTCAAATTTCAACCTGACAAATATTTTTCTTCTTCTTGTTCTTCTTCTGGAATAAAGCTGTCCAAAATTTCTCCAAAGTGATGGAACAGAAAGGCTGAGACACCTTTCCTTTACAGATAAGGAAAAAAAAATAAATCAGTATTTTATAGTTGAGCACCTAAACCTGTGCATAGGCATCTAAACAAAAAAAAAAGCCTGATTTTCAAAGGCAGGTTTTGCAGAAGTACCGCAGGCTTTTCTATCCGCATGATTTTTCTTTCTAGGCTAATCCATGCATTGGATCAGGCCCACATGTTCATACCAAAGTACCCTCTACAGAGGACAGACACCTATTTTTCATGCACTTGCAGTTAATTTGTGTTTGATTGCAATCAAGCCAGTATTTAGTCAGCATTTAATCAGCTGTCCCTCAGCCCAAGGGGAGAGCAACTGCGACAGCATGTGCTCCTGGGACAAAGCTGGACACCAGGAGGATGTTTACCAACATAAATATGTCAGTCAAACCATCTGTGACATCCTGATCCCACAGTGTCTGGTTCTTTCATCTGCCAAAGTGTTTTGATCCAGTGGTGGACTGTGAGGAACTCTGCACGGCTTCTTAGGTGGGAAAACATTCTGACCAGTGCAGACATGGCTGGACAGGCAAACTATGCTGGTATCTGTTGTTCACTTCTTCATATAATCACCAGTGCTATTATTGTTAAATGAAAGAGAGCCCCCTCCCCTAAAAGCAAAATCATCTATTAGACACAGCAATGTTCTGCCTCCTTGTGTCACATCACTCCATGGTCGTTGCTATTTCTCTCACAAAAAAAAAAAGTCCAGTAAGAGGCTTTTTCCTTCTCAGGACTCTATTTCTTCCATCACTTCCATCACAATTGTTCGAGGACCAGTCAGGATGAGGTTGCTTACTGTCCTGTAATCCACATGGAGAACGTTGAGGCCATTGACAGATACAACAAATTGGCAAACCTGAGGAGAAAAGCGAGCAGCAAAGAAGGTTTTATAAGGATATTTACACAGACGTACTATCAACTCCTGGGCATGCAAAACCTCCAGAACTCTTCATACCATCCCATTCATCACTCTTAAGAAAAACACATTCCTTAGAATTAATCTGGCAAAAGTTTAATCCATAAAAGTTTTTGAAGTATCACTGCAACTTTCAATCTGTGGAATTTTGAAGTCCTACTTCAATCATTTTTCTTATAACAATGCTATTTTCTGATTTCAAAGGTGCTTTGCAAACAATATGGAATAAGAAAGCTCTGGTCATTGCAAAGATTCTGTTATCCTTAGTTTGTCTCGAACACTTTCATAGAAACCATTTCAGACAGCCCTTGGTAGTCATGGTAAAAATATGCATCATGTTTCCAGGTTCAGGGCAAAGTCTGGATGATGACTTCACTAGATTTGGTGCCAGAACCTCCACAGGTACAACATGAACCCAAAGGATCCAAATTCTATGAAATAATATCATGGAAAATGAAGTCAGTACTAGGATGGATTAAAATGTCACTGCCATTTTCAGGAGATGTTCCTACACAAATTTAGTTCCTTCTGTTTTTTATGTGAACAGATTTTGATTTTCTTCAGCAAGTATGTCTCAAAATTCATTTCAAATATGCTAATATTTTGTTTAGGATGTAACAAATTCATGACACTGGAAGTCCAACACTACTGTATGTCTTAAAAGAGTTAATCAGAGAAAAAGTCACATCAACTCCTCAAATCCAAGGAGAATAAGGATAACAGTATTGATTCCTCAGAAACATTAAACCTTTTCTGTATCTAATCAACATTATTACAATACTTGGTAAAAAGGTCAGAAATGTGTAGTGTCTACATCTGTGGTTTTAATGATAAAAATATGGAGCCTAAAGCAACAATAATATATTCCTGATGTTTCAATGAAAACAGTACATTCACTAGAAGGTTATCTTACTTGGAAGTCATCTCAAGGCTGTAAGAAAGAAGCTATGAAGCAAGTATCACTAGAAATTTTCCCGCTTTATTTTATATTTTGACCTTTCCTATTTAGGCAGAAACACAATGCAGAAATGTATGCAGGAGAGGTGGGAAGCAGCTCTGCTGTCTTCCAATGCTAGCTCTAAAACTGATTTTCTCACAAGCCAGGTCATTTAACTTTTGTGCATCGGTCTCCCTCCCTCTCAAGGAAAATGTGTGGTGAAACTCAATTCTTGTTTGTGCAAAGTGTACAGAATGTAGCTATCGATGTTCCGTTTATGGAAAATTATGGAGGAAGCAAAGCCAATCCAAAAATGTAACATTTCATCAAAAACACCACTGATTATTTTAATCTCTGCTCCTTAGAGCCTCTGCACAGGAAGAGTAGCAGCAGCCCCTGAAGGGAGAGCAGACCTCTCTCCTACTCCTTACCCCTTACCCTTGGAACTGCTCTGCAGAGCTGAAGAACCTGGAAGTCAGCCTTACTGGTAACCTAAAAGTATAGCAATCACCAATATCACTTAGCCAACTTCCATGGTAGTATGGGTGCATCTTTCCTGTGCGTACAGATGCTGTATTTCAGCCACAAATAGCATTGGGAAAATGGTTCTGGTTTTGCATGCAGACGAAACCTTCTGAATTTTAAGGATTTAGGTTGATAAAGGTAACCCATCATGCTCTGCAGTGTGCCTTGAGTAGTATTTAAGAGGCATGTCTAGTTAGTTTAAAATGCAGATTGTTGCAGTATCTATAGGTCTCAACTTCAAGCAGTATTTTCTACTGCTTTCTACGGCTTTCCAAGATTGTATCAAGTTTTACTGAATTATAGCTCTGGCTCCAGAATAATATTTGCATTGATTTAAAACAGACCTGCAGAAATAACATTGTCTCTTCTGGCTTAATGCAATTTTTGGAAGTTGAATGGCTGATGTTTGCTTTACTGCTGCATATTCTCAGACTTCTCGAATTACTGGAATCCCAACGCATGGGACTCGTGTTTGGCCAGGGACAAGCATGCAAGCGTGTGATAGATAAATCTGCATGCTGGATCATGTCAGGGACATTTGGGGGCCTCCAGAGAACATCCCTGGCAGAAAAACAGACTTTCCACACCAGCCAGCCACTCACACCAGCACTCCAATGGTGTAAAAACGGATGGTACAGGCATCAGAGTCGTGAATAGCAATCTGGATGCCAAAGAATGAGTTTCTTACGCAAAAGACAAGAGCTGACACGTCTGCGTTCTCAGTGTGTTTGTTTTAATGTATGCCCTTGGCAATACTATTAATCAGCAATCAGTACTGACTGAGAACAGTCCCCTTCGTGCCGTCCTTCGTGCTGGATACAAATGGCTCATTAGCTTCACCATTTCCAATGGACAGGATTAGATTCATAAAGTCCACCCAAACCATATGAGAAGAGTATAGAAGAGGACAAGGCATAGAAGAGCATACTCCTGTCCTAAAAAGCATGAAAAGATTGATGAGGAACAGGAAATTATAATAAAAGAGCCTGTCACCCTGGGGGTAGAAAACTCTCTCCTTGGCCACCACTTGACCAGCACCCCAAAGAGCTCAGCCTCTGAAAATTCCCAGTCTGGCTCCCTCATAGATAAAGACATGTGAAGCCATTTGCTGTGTTCTCCAGTCCTGATGAGGGGAGAGATGTTTCCGCAGTTCTGGGACCTTTGGCATGCTGAGAGCCCTCAACTCACCCAGTTTTCTTCTCCCCACTCCAATTTTCCATCCAGTGCTGCATCCAGCAAGGGGAAATGAAATGCAGCTCTCCTTCATGCGTTTTGGCCATCATCACTCCTGCCCCCAAAAGGCCCACATTGTGCATTGCTCTCCTGGTGGAGTTACAAAACAAGCAAGAGCAAGCACATACCCACAGACCAGCCCTGACTGAGTATATCAACCCACATATTACTATCTCAGGGACTTCCTTAAGGAAACTGGTTTACAAAATCACAATGATTTAATGTTACATTTATAAAAACACATTTCAAAAAGCTGCAAGTGCTCAGCTCATAGCTACAGCTGTTAAGGGCTTTGTAACTATAAACATGTAAAATTTCTCTGTTGGTTTCCACACATCAGTAACTATAGTAGATAATAAACTACAGTTAAAAGAGCCTCAAAGAGCCTTTTATTGCTCATTTCCTCATAGCTCTCCAAGGATCTTGACAGGCGATAAGCATCCTTATTTTAGCCTTCAAAGTTCAAGAAATTACAAAGCCCAGAATAAATTCCAACCATTTTGTTGGTCAGGATGCGGTGATCTGAAAACCACAGAAACAATAACAGTTAAAAAAAGTAATGCTGAAATGAAAAGACTCCCTTAATAATTTCAAATATTTAAATGTTACAGTAATAAACATCTATTGTTAAGTATTTCTAATCCCCACCATGGCATACCGCAGCCCACAGAAGCAGGGACAGCAAAAAGGCACCTCTGTCTGCCTGCAAGTTTTCACTGGCACATGCAGAAGGTTTAACCAAATCCAGGTGTTGCCAGGAAATGGAGAACTTCTTCAGGCTTATATTTGAACAGAAATAACCTGGGAACGTATCGCTTAAAGAAGGTAGCAAAGACTTGTCATGCCATTTATTGTCAAACTGCAGATGGTGAAAATAGGAACTATAGTTAGTTACCATAACATTTAATGGCCAAAATCAGGACTGAGTTATACTTGGAGCTGTACAACCCTTCCTCCACCTCACTTGTTATTGCTCCTCCCTCCAGGGCAAGCTTTGGCTGCCAGCCCTTCCTTGATCTCTCCAAGCTGCTCTGGAGATGTACATCCACACCCTTTGATTTTCCTGCTGGGTGAATTGTCCACTGGCCAAACCAAAGCCCCACTCCCTTACAGGGGGCTGCCTGCACCAGGGCTGGATGGCTGAGCTGGTTGATCAGGACCTGCAGAGAGGATGACTGTGCGATGCTCCCACGAGATGTCAGAGGTCAGCTGCAGGCATGGGTGTGGAATTACACAACTAACTTAAAACAAATTATTGAATAAAAACTTCACATACCTGTCACTAATTCTTTCTTAGCGTTTTGCCTCAGGATGACCTGAATATTTATGAATGCTACGGGAATATTATTTGAGGATAAGCAGTTAGCCTAGATCCTCAGATATTCAGAAGCTGTTTGCACCACAAGCTTTAGTTACCTGTCCTTGTAGAGACAGGCCTTGCTTGATGGACTTTTTTTCAATTTAATACATACATTATAAAAAAAAGTCCTTTCAAAATTTCTTTTCTTTTTCTAGGCACGCTTTTTAGAAAGGTCCACTGAAAGTTCCTAAGAGCTGGAAATTCCCACCACAGAATTTGATTTAAGTGACGATTGCAAAGTTCTCTAGTGTGGCCCTAAAAAAACCACTTAATTTTACAGATGCAGTGAGTACAACCATTTATCACTGGTCACGAAGCAAGTAACAGCTACACACAGCTAATATAACAGTAGAATAAGACCATGGTTACACAGTCATCTTAATGTAATAGAATTTTTTTTAAAAGCTTGAGATGCAGAGGAACATAAAAACCTGTGCCAGCACACAAGAGGCAGCGTGGCTGAGGGTGGCTGGGGGACTGCCCTGCTCCACAGCAGCAAACATGTGCACCCCATTTCAGTCAGCATGCACTAGGCTCTAATTCTCAATGGACTGGATTTATCATTTACATTTCAGTGTCAGGATCAGTGTCCAGAATCCACTCTGCTTTTTTTTTTGTTTTTCCCTGCTAACTTCTCTTTAGGAAAGAGAGCATAAACACTATTACAAATACAGATCAAATAGGTACCAAAGAAATCAATGTTACCAAATACAATTTAGGTTTGAAATTCTTGCATACAAAGCTAGATTATGCAATGACATGTTAAAGAGAGTGGCAAAAATACCATTTTTCAGCACTACTGATATTTTACCCAGTTACCTGGGCAGTAATGGGACTGCTCAGGGTCTAATACTGCACAGCGCATTCTCTACTGGCACACTTGCGTTTTCTCCTCCAACAACACCAAGGCCAACCAAACAGCAAGGTTTTCGCAGGCTCTTTGACACTGATAGCTGCTCTGGCATCAAGTGTCAGCAGCATAAGGAGACACAGAAAACACTGCCACCAATTCATTTCCATTGAAGGTGCAAATATTACTGTACATTTGGCAACTGCATGAAGAAAAATCTTAAAAAATGCTGAAGAGAGACAGCAAATTCCAGCCTTGCACTAATCTTTCGCTCCAAAGCAACCAGAATTTCATCCTGGACTCTATGCAGATCTGAAACAGATTTCTAGCAGCTGGCAGCTCAAAACAGGGCCACATCCTGCTGCAGAGCAGGTCCCTTTGAAACCAAGGTAACTTCACAAGTTATTACCACATTGCACAGAAACACGCAGTTGTTGAGAAAGCTGTGTGCAAATAAGGGCTGACTCAGTTGTCCACCATGAGACAAACTGAACTTAACCCTTTGCTCTGTTCATGATTTGTATGCAAACTGATTTACATATAGTTATCAGATAGTTTAGGACAGTCCCATGACTATTATTTCTTCTTACTATTTGGTGTGATGTCAAAGTCACACAGATAAATTTTACTTTAAGACAAGTCATTTCCAAAATACATGGAAAGATGTATTGGTTTCTTTTGGGTCTTTCTTTTAAACCTTATTAGCATCAAATAGAAATTAAGAATTCAGGCAAATGTGGAGTTCTTTTCAACCCTGGAAAGTTCCTCAGCAATTTTCCTAAGAACTAAAATAAAAGCTTCTAAGTATAACTTCTTTCAGAGCTGTCTAAAGAAAAGTGTATTTTGACAATTCTACAGAATAAAATTGATACCAGGATTGACAATGTAACTATTTCAAAAAGAAAGGACTAGTCCAATACTAATGTTTTTTCTTTGTTTCTTGCTAATGAAAATTACAATGAAATCCATTACAGAAACAGTCTGCTTTCATTTCTGTTTTAGAGCTACCCTCAATCATAAATAAATGCTTTTCTCATGTCCTACTAATTCTACAGGGACAAGGATCAGCCAGAGTTTGAGTAGCTCAAGCTTATAATTGTTTCATTATGGTGTCCTGAATCTTCCAGAGGAAAGGTTCTTCACGTGTGGCTAGCAAAAACATCTATTTTCTACGACTAAGCTGCATGAGAGACCTGCAAGATCCTGACTTCTATTAATTATTAGGCCATGCTGTCAGTAAAAACCCTTCCTTACATGCACTCATGCAAACTGGGGCTGAAGGATTAACATTTTGCAATTGTCAGTGACCTGGAGATGTCTTAAGCAGAATACCCAATAAATCAAGCTCATTTTATAGATATTTTAAAAAACTCTTGTCCAGTTCTAAGAGAGAAAGGTCACTGGTTGATTCCTGTGGTATGGTCACAGCTCTCACCTGTGAACTGCTGAAACTGAGAAGTAAAAAGCAAAGCAAAAAAAAAGCAAATATATATTTTTACTATCACTTGTTTAAAAAAGAGATATATCTGCTTTAGCTTTTGTTGTCTTGCTGACAGATTTCAGCAAAATTTTGGGAAGGTTTGGGTGCTACAGGAATTTAACATTTGAAACACAGCTTTCTAGACTTCAGCAGGAAGGAAAGGGACATCCAAGCTTTCTACATTTTAAAGGAGGAGTTATCTTTCCAATGGGATTTCCTCCCCTCACATTCCCCTCGCTCCTCTGGGGATGCTGGGAACTGCTGCTCCCATTCCCACCTCCCAAACACTGCCATGATCTCAAGCAAACAGAAGGAAACCAAGGCATCATTTTAAAAATCCAATTTAAATTTGAGTGAAAGTAAATGCTCCCATCTAAGGCTGTTATTTTGCAACAGAGGAACAAAAAAATACACTGTTTCTACTTTTTATTGCAGTTACCATTTAAAAACGAGTATTTACAAGTGGATAACCATGTGGGTTTGCCCTGACGGTTGTTAGATCTCTTGAATAAATCTTCCAAGCTAATGACCACATCATCACCTTCTACCTCACACACCATGCCATGGGTCTGGTACATAAACTCCTTAGTGATGCCATCAGAGAATGAGGTTTACCTCTCCTTAGGGATTAAAGAACTAATCTTACTTTTAAAAGAAACATGACAAAAAAAGCCAGAGCAGTAACCTTATCTGGGACCCCACAACCCTTTCTGCTGGCAGAAGGGGACACCCTCAGCCTGAAAGGCAAAGGACTCTGTGGATCCAAATATCAAACCTCTTCCAAAGGGGAGGAAGGTTCACAGCAGGACTTTGTGCGTGCGTTTCCAAGGGGTACTCCTGTCCCTTTGTGCTGGCTCTGGGGAGCAATGCACCAAAGCCAGACACACACTCCCTTTTAATCCTGTGCCAGCAAAAATAAATAAATGAAAGGACTTGTCTCCAGGCAAAATAAATTCCCTGATGTGCCTGACATTGTTGGAGGAAGGAGGCAATAGATAGGTATCTGGTTGGAGGCAAAAGGAAAGAGGGAGATGAAAAGGAGGTGAAGATAAAATCAACCTTTCTGGCAGCAGCTTACAGTTAGATCAGTAACTGCAGGTTAAGTTTTCAGATAACTTAAAGTCCCAGTGCAATCAATGGCAAGAAGGATGTTAGAGTAGAAGGAAAAAGGACAGAGAAATCTGAGGCAGAACAACAGTGGAGGATTGAGGGAGCGGGGCTCAACTTCTTTTACACCCTTACATGTGCAACCTGCATTTATGCTGATACAAGGGCTCTTCTATTTTAATAGGTAACCTGTAGCCATAAAGCAGAGGAATCCCTGTGCTCAGCAAAGAGCCCAGGCCACTGAAATGCTCAACATGCTGCCACAAAAGAGGCTAAGACCCAAGACTAACCTTCTAAATAAAAGCAAATACAGACAGCACTGAAGTATTTACTCCTGCTCTGCTAAGCTTTACACTGTCACGCTGGAATGAGGAAAAAAGATGAAAATCAGGGGTTCTAGAAGTTATGTTTCCTGTTAGATTTATTTGGAGGTTTTTGTTTGTTGGTTTGTTTTAAGAATTCATGCAGTCTTGCTAGGATTAGTATATCAAAGCTGGAACCTAACAATTCAAAACCTACTGCATGTCACCAGAAGGTTAAAAAATCGTGCAATGTCCTTTTCCACATAATTGAGGTCACTGGATGAAAGAGAATAAACTGCAGCTGTGTGTTCAGCTCTGTAAATACCTCTAGCAAATGTGTAATTGGCTGTAAAGTGGGTGGTGTGGGAGTAGGAAAGTATCCAGGTCTTGCGTAAACACAAGATTTTCTCTCTAAGGTGGCACATTTCTTGTTCAATCTTTACACCAGTGTTAAGCTGGGTCTATCAGTGGGCTAGAAACTGGGTACCAGCAGAGCACGGTACAATGCATAGCAGAGAAAACCAACTCTGTTTACAAAATTACAAACATTACAAGCATATAATCCTGGCTCTCCATATTGGTCTGTGGCTGCAGGCTGGTATGGATGGTTTGCCTGAGCAAGGCTTCATTATGTATTTTAATTACATACATTCATTACATATTTTTTTTTGATTTTAAAAAAGAGGCCGAGATTTTTATAGTATTCAAAACTCATCAGTCTCTATCTGACAAAAAAACCCTATAGAAATTAAACAAAATATAAAAGCTACATAATATAAAAATAATAAATACCTGTAATAAATATGTTATAAAAGATAAATTATAATAGTTCACATAATATAAAATTAAGTCATAGATTCTCACAGGGCCTCATTACTGGTTCAGATAGTGTCTGTCACTCTCCACTGATGGCAGTTCATGGGAATGTAAGTCTTTTTTTGTTTTGTTTTTTTCACTGGAAATAGAATGAAACCATTGCTGTGCAAACTCTACAAAAGGAGTGGACAAATTAGAGGAGGAAAAGAGCTGACCTAATATCCCACAAGAAAACTCTTCTTTTGGGGTGGGTGGCTTTCAGTCCGCACACAAGTCTCAGTTCTGCAGCAGCAGTTTCCCCAAAAGATTCACTGGGCGGTCAAACACCGACAGAGCAAACAGGAATTTCTCACGTAGGTAAAGTAAAGCTATCTGCAGATACCTGGAGGGTAATAACATAAGGACCTAATCCCCTGAAATGCAAACCTTCCATAAATACAGAGTAGGGAAATATAGGTCACTGCTTTTCATGGCCCTAATTGGGAATTGGTGTGTAAAATGACTGACTTAACTGAGTCTCAGTGAGAACCACACACAGGTGAAGCTGAGCTGGGCTGGGCCACATCAGGAAAGCAAACCACTGACTGCATGTTTAACTATAAGCATTTTTATTATATACTGCAGTTTGATACCCACCACAGGGCACCTCTGAAAATGTTAAATAACTCTAAGGCTAAAGATGGCTCTAGGTGAAACTGCACCAGTGGCAGAAGAACAAGGAGTCTTAGCTTAGAAATAATGGTTTTGTATGCTTGGGTTGATGTTTGAGTGTCATTGTTTTTTCTGGTGTTATCTATACCTAGAGTTGCTAAAAGAAAAACAGACATAATGAAAAAAGAACTGGAAAACTATTTATCAGTTTACATACACGGTCAAATATGATGACAAAATAAATCTAGTTCGTTTAAAGCCCATATTAGTTAAAACCAATCCCTAAAGCAGCCCAAACAAGAGAGTTATAAGGGCAGTCAGATCTATGCAGGGCACCCTCAGCACCCTCTGGTATCAAGACTGTAACGAGCAGGATGCACCATTTGAGACAAACAGCTGCTCTCTGTGTGCACAAACAGAAGTGCAATTGTTTTCCCGTGTGTTTGACTAGCTAAACAGAGCCTTGGCTTTAATGCAACATGCTTCCCGAATCATTCGCTTATATAATGAAAGGAAGCCAGCTTATGTCTTGAGCAGCAACAAGTAAAGAGACAGAGAAGCGCAGGGAAGACTCTGTAGAGCTGGCAGACGGGGAGCAGCAGGATTGCTGAGGAGCCCAGGGCAGAGAGGTGTGAGAACCAGGATGCTGTAAACCCAACTGCATCTGAGGACCCTTTTGAGGTTTCAAGTGAAATGGATATTGCAACTAAACCTAATAATACAAAATGTTTTTCATCCTCAGTTGAGAGCAAAAGCAGTTCAAAATGCCGGCATTTTGCTGCACTGGCCTCTAATTTTACATCTTTTTTATAGATTCTCCTGATACTCTTTTTAAGATTTCAGGCATTCTGCAGAGAAGTTTTGAGGTGACTGTCCTCTCTGTAGAGAGCCTGGACTACCTGAGAGTGACCTGCAATAACCTAAGAAAGCTTGAGCAAGAGTAAGATCCCAGCTGTTATGGCTGGCACTAAATCTCGCCGTTCAATGGGCTACAGACCACACTGGAATTTCGAAGCTGTATCAAAACACAAGCACAGCCCTGTTTTACAGTGCAGCTGAAACGAAGACTGCTTTCTCTCTCTCTGAATGTCTGCAGCTGTAAGACTTCAGAATCGATCAAGAAAGCACTTTCGTAAGTTCAGGGTATTTGGATATCTGGGTTATCCTGTCATAAAACACCACTTACTCAAAAAGAATTTTTGAACCTACTTTTTATCAAAATAATGTGACTAAACTTCAAAATTCTGATGACCTCCAATTATGAACCTGCAGACACATTTTTGTTCTGAATTGTATTTGCTGTTGATGAGAAGTAGTCAATGCATAGACGTAAGTATAGCAGGCCACTTGTTGCCTAACAGCATTTTAGGTGACTGACCTACAAACAAGATCCATTCTAATGTCAATGACACTGCTGTGAATGCAGAAAAAAGAGCTCTGAGATATTATGAAACTTTCTATATTTGCATAAGGTTTCAGCTGTTTTAAAGGAAGAAAGAAAGAAAAAAAAAAAAAGTAATTTTTATTGCCCAGTAAAACGCTCTCTCTGTTAAAAGAGTCTTTATAAAAAATCACACAGAGATATTGGAAAACTAATACTGTTCTGTAGACCAAAATTTAGGCCTGGAATAATCAAGTAAAGTCTTGCTAAAACTGTGTTCTATAAGTTGGGGGGGGAAAGAAACTCACTGTTAAAGGTGAAATTTAAACTCAAAAAACAACTTTTATATTTTACGTAGGAATTCCCACTGACTTAAATTCCTTTTTCTATAGTGACTAATATGGGTCCTGTTTTCCAAATTCAGGATTGAAAATCAGAAAAATATTTTCTCTCTGTTTTCTTTTATGTGTATAGTTTGAAGTTTACATCTTGCTGGAGTGACGCTTGAGCACTGCACTGCCCATCTGCCAGCCAACCTTCAGGGGTGGCAGGGCGGTATGTCACAAAGGAAGTATTTAGAGTGAATACAAACACGAATTTCTCATCAGGAGGGGGAGGAAGATGGCTTAGAAAGAGGACAGTTGTGCAAACTGTAGTGTGAAACTCAGTGGAGCCTGTGCTGGTGTAACATTGCTGCATGGGAGTCAGTAGATCCAGTCTGTAATTTTGGATCTATGTGTTGCTCTGAGACGGGAAAACCTCCACCATATGCTGTGAACCACAACCCTACAAAACACAAGTAAACTTTAGAAAACCTAGAGCTTTTTTTCATTTGTACTGGTACCAAAATGAATCTACTTATCAAATGTTTTGATTATGTTTCATAATGTGTCAGATTTGTTGGCATTTTCCATCTGTTTAAACCCAAACTACTTTACAAGAATACCCTGGGAAACGGTCAGTGTAGTTGCACAGAGGATTTGTAACTGGGTGAAGAGAATACAAATCCAGACTGTATTTTCCATGTGGCCACCATGGGGCAGGTTCAAACAGTAGGCCCATGGTACAGTGTCTCTAAGGTAGTCTCCTGACACTCAGAGAGGTCCAACAATGATAGGGCTTCCACCACAGAAAAGGAATAAAACAGACTGAGCAGCTGGTGCAGCGAAGGGGCAGAAGAGAGACTGATTAGCAGCTCATCTAATGCTTCACTGAGATTCTCAATGACAAGGAGAAAGGGTTTTACTGAGAAAACATTTAATGATTTCAATCAACCTGAAGACATTGTGCTAATGTAAAGGATGATCAAGGACATAAGTACTCTGTTGTTGCACTTGTAGTGTTCTGTAATGAAAGCAAAGGAGAGATTTGCCAAACCTTGTCTCCTTTTGGCAACCAAAGTTCTGGCAGTGACATGCAATGCAGCTCCCAAAATCACATTCTTCAGTAAGAGAAGCCCCTAGTTTGTTGAAAGGACTGAATTCACAAAACTCTCAGACAAGAGAAGATGGGTGCAATGCAGTTTGCTGCCCAATACTCACAGAGCTCTGTTACTATGGTAATTTTGGTGGCAATAATCCCTGTATGGTTAGAGTAACAGGGGTTTAGGGTAGGTCCAACCTATTGAAAAGTTGTAACAAGACTCAGGCTAGAAAAATTGGGAACTCACTGAGGTTAATTAAACACACCCACTGGAAATAGAAACTTCAGGACAGTTACAGAGGCATCACCACAGCTCACCAGCAAACTTCTTGAGGAAAGGATTACCACAGACCAAAAAGAGAAGGCAGACATGGAGTAGGAACACAGATTCATGCATCAATCGGGAAAGTGTGGTGAATGCTGTACATGCTGTTAAACAGTTGTCAAGGACAACCAACCATTAATTCGTTTTTCATGTTGATAGCAGAGTTGACTATTTTCACATTCAGAAATATTTGATTTCTTCCAACTTCTGTTGAATTGTCATGCTATTAACAAAGCTCTCTTACTAAACTTTACTTTAGAGTCTTTTTGAAACAATTCTACTAAAGATTGAATGCAAAAGAAAAAAAATATATAGCATCCAAACTGTTGACTGTTATATTCTTAACATGCTCTTAACATGTCCTAATGTGACAATGTGATCTTCTTGACTATGACTGACAAGATGTTCAAGGCTAATTGCTATCCTGCTCAGCTCACTCTCTCCAACCTCTGTGATGGACAGTAAGTAGCACATAAAATCTGAGGTTACACCTGCATAAAGTGAAAGATGGAGCTAAAACTTGTTTGAATTTTCTTTGCTTTTGCAAAACCAGAGTTGATTCTATGGTAAAATAAAAAATCTGTTTTCTTAAAATTAGATTTCTCCAAAGTCTTAGGTGCTTGAATACAGCTTCCACAATTCTGTTGAGGAGAATGGACCTTTATGTTATAGTTTATAATTAAATACTACCAGAAAATGAGGTATGCTCTTATAAGACATGTTTGAAACTTGTATATACATTTATATTCAAGCCCTACAGCAGTGGCATTCATCGCACGCAATCCTATGCACATTTAGCTTGCTGCTTCTCTATTTATGGACAGGCTATGAAAGCAGTTTGTCAGCAACTTTTTTTGAGTGTTCACATTACCAAATACATTCATTCTGAATTCACTCTAATGTAATTATCAAATTCAGCAGCAAGCTGATAACACAGCTAAAGGAAAATACCAACCTGCCTCAGCGTTTTCGTGCTGCAATTGAAAACAGATGGCTACTCGTGTAATTTATGCTTTTCTACAATCAGTAACATGTTGGTATAAGATAAGAATTCTAAGACTGAATTGCATCTGCTTCAACAACACCATATGCTAGTGCACAATATAAATATTTAGCCAAACCTACTTTATCTTCTCATTTAAAGCTCAGTCATGAGATTGCGAAAGTACCCTTTGGATACCTTCAATTAGAACTGAAACATCTCCGCAGTGCTTTAAAGGCTTTGAGTCCCAGCACCAAATACAGTATCTTCCCTTTCCTAAGCTTCAAGGAGAGGGTTAAATTGATGTGTGTTGATTGTGCTGTATCTATAAAACATAAATCCCAGTCTTCAAGCTCCCACTGGGCTGCCTTTAGGAGTTACAAAGATGTTTCTCACTCATCATGTCCAAGCTTCTCTACTCTTCCCACTATCTTGTAAAACACTGGAGATTGGCCACAACCATAAATGTGATATTTTTTTCCTTGAGGAACAACATAATTTTTTTTAAGGATTTTTAGAATGGTTTATCTTGCTTATCAAACAGTTAAGCAATTGTCAGGTTTGGGGTCAGACTGTCAAGGACCATGGAATGGGTTTTGCATTTCTCTGCAGCATGGGGTACATTCAAACTCCCGAGAATCTCACAGTTCAAATTTCTTCCTATTGCAGGAATCTAAGGCACTAGTAATTCCTCTGACATCACACGGTTTTGAGTTGGCTTTCCCTGCACTTGGCTCCTTACAACATGTAGCTTTTAGCCCTTTACGTTACAAGCCTGTAATATTTTGTGATTATGGTAGTATCTGGACTAATCAGATACTATCTATTTTCCTTTGATTGCAGGGGACTGGGCTTGATGACCTCGATAAACCTGTCAACAATCTGCTCCATGAGACAGTGGCTACTCAGTTACACTTGAGATTTGGCTCTTATTCTGATAGCAAAATCATTTGAAAACCTGGACCTGAAATAATTCGTAAATCTAGAAGATGGTGGCACAGGCAGAAAATCTATGAGGCTGGCCTCCTCCTTGCACCACCTTTTAAAGATCAGACAGAGAGCAGAACCACACTGAAATGGTCCTGGCTGTATACTGTTATCCCCAAGCACAGCTCAAAACAGAAGGGATCAGTACCAGTGACCATACGTGGTCCTCCCAAACTCCCTGCTACTAACTGAAATGAAGAATGAGAATAGGATAGAAAAGCTTGAGTGGCCACTGGCAATTTGTACGATACAAGGACCTTAGGTGCAACGGCTTTAAATATTAATTTCCTCAAAATTAGTTTAAGGAATTGGATATTCTTTAGCATTCCTCAGAAGCTGGAGCTGGCCACTGAATTCTCCAGCCAAAGGGAAGAAGAGATAATCATCAAAATGAGTCATTAATTTGTCTCTTTCACAAGCCTCACATTAAGCTAGGTGTGCTTCTTTTATCACACTCTGTTGCATCTAAATAACACTAAATAACATCATGTCCTGCAGAATTTAAGTCACTAGTTTGAAGCCAAGTTGTGTAACTTTTCAAAGGATACTTTGAAAGCAGAAATTAAATTACAGAATAAAACAATGAAAAAAAGAGAAAAGCTTTCCTGGTAACAACTGGCAATATCTAGCAGTGTCCTCTGCAGACCGAAATTTTGCAGCCAGTCAATACTGAATATTAAAGCAACCTGGGAACTTCAAAATCCTGCTGTTCCTGTCTTCCAGGGCCAGTGACAGCTGAGAGCAAAACAGAGCTGCAAATAACTTAGAAGTACCCATCACAACACTGACTCCTTTCATAGCCACATGTCGCCTCCAGCTCCCTCTTGTTAATGTACTTACAGCAACCACACTCTTTACAACGCTGTCACGGACAACTGCACTTCAACAAACCAGGTCAAAAATACTTTTATAAAGCTAATTGACAAGATATTTATTAAATTTGCTCAGCTTCATAATTGAAACCTCAGGCTGGTAAATGGTAATCATATTTACCAGCCCCAGAAGAGGTATCACAACTCAGAGCCAAAAAACATAATGCCCTCTCCCACCTCTTCAGCAGACCATGCTAGTAGGGATTTTCTCACCATTAGATTGTCTGAAAATTCCCCCAGCGGAGGATGTCATGTATAAGGCGATGGCAAGTGCTGCCATGCAGAGGTGTACATGTGTGACGGAGGCCCATGCATTCCAGCTGCCCAGCTCCATGCCCACCACACAGCCACTGCGTGTGGTAGAGCTCTCCCCTAGGCTCATTGAGATTTCTACTCAGACTCCCGATTCAGCACTTGGAAGCAGGCCAGAAGCCCAGCCAACATAAAACTGAAAGCGAGCCACCACAAAGTCCTTCAGGTAGGTTAAGCCTGTAATGTCTACTGCTTGATATAATACACGGTAGACATTTAAGTGCACAAACTGAGGTCCTACAATGAGACTGTAGGCAGTAGTCCTCTCTCAACAATTTGTCCAGGGTGATGCAAAGAGATGAATACAGTACTCTCCAAGAGAAAGAAGTGCAAAATCACAAGCTCTAGAAATTAAGATGCTTGCATAAACAATTACACTGGATATATCTCCTTAGGAGGAAAAACTCTGCTGCTATTGCCAAGAACTTTTCTACAAACTGCAACACCAAGTCTTGGCTCTTCCTCAAATTCTTGCCCTTTTCATCATAGCCAACTTTCCTTGTTAGCGCTTCTTTGGTGTAGCACTCAAAGCAACACTGGCAGACAAAAGCCTCTTGCACCAGCCCACCAGAAGTTACTGGGCCCAATAGTCTATTTTCAAAGTGCCCCTCCTGCAGCTTCCACACAAGGGAAGGTTTATTTTCAAGGAACTGTCATCCAAAGCCTGTCATACAATTCCTTTAAATATGCCAGACTGAAGAGTTCTGTAAACAGATGGATTAAGTGACATAGAGTTTTTAAAATTTCAAATACTGCGCTATAATTTACATTCCTATTGCGATGGGAGCACCTCACAAAATCCCTCATTTTCAAGAAAACTGGCATTTCCTCACGAGGGGCTAAAGGTATTCATTGTTTCTGAAAATGAGGTGCCAATTTTCATGTCTAAGTAGGAACTCACTGAATATACAGCTGTAATGTTTTATGTGCAATTCTGCTCTGAAAAATCAATTTTATATAGCTACTTCTTTGCAAATTAATCAGATCTGTCCTTCATGCAAACTCAAGGCAATAGCTCCCATTTTTACTGTCTCAAATACTCTTTGCTCCTCTCAAGAAACCAGACTGGTTTATATTCAGTATCTTGAATGGGTAACCCCATCACTTGAATATTAGCTGTTTTACAGTGAACAATGGGTTATGTAGTGCAAGGAGAGCACAAATGGAAGATATGAGGACATAATTTGTTACATAAAAACAGTATCAGAGGTTAAATAAGAAAGAATCCAGCTTAAATGAAACATCCCAGTGTGTAGTCACAGGCTGCCAGCATGAAACCAAAAGTCAAAACAAAACAAAGCCCCACTATATTCAACTCTAAGCTGCTGAGTGCAGAAGTGAAATCTCTTAAGATTATACATATGACACCAATGCTATTTTTACCAGCTGGGTTTCAGAATAGATCTACTTTATTGCTAGGTGCTATGTTCAGAGAGTAAAAGATGCTGTAAAGTACTAAACTCCGAAGTTCAGGATCTAGACAATATACATGAACAAATGCAGTATTTTTAAATTTAAGTCCTTCAAATTTTAGGCAGGATTACTATTTGAAAATTACACTATTCATATAAAAATGGTAACTGTATATTATACTGAGGTATTGTATAAAACAAAAAATTCCAGTTCCCTCAGGAATCAAACCCTTTGCCAGCAGGATGTGTCAGGGTGCTGCATGCACCAACAGGCTTTGCAGCTGTCATCCTCCCTCCCAGGGGTTTTGCCTGCCCATACTCAAAAAAACTTAATGTTTCAAAGACTGTAGGTTCTTGTAAGTTTAATCAAAAAAAACCAAACCAAAACAAAACAAACCCAAAACAAAACAAACCAAAACAAAAACCAAAACACAACAAACAAACATCAGCTGCAGAGGAGAAACCCTGGTAGTGCATTTGCTAAGGAGGGTGCCCTGGCAGGTCTGGCATTCTGCAATGGATGCACACCCCTGGAGTTGGGGCAGCAGGCGCTGCGTCCAGCTTGGTGGGTGTGAATATGTGGTCGAGAGGCAGCTGAGGTGAGTATGACAGGAAAGGGAGACATATTAGAAGGCAGGACAAAATTCATGGTAAACCAGGTTGCTGGTGGAATACATCTGAAACCTCCATTTGCATTGTTATGATACAACAAAACATGACATAAGCTGCTCATTTAATCATTGTGTCTGGCCCAGCCTGGACACAGGAGTAGGTGTAGCAGTTAGTTTCCCTTTCGTGCTTTAATCTCTACTTGGCATAATACTTCACTTTCGCTTTTCCCACCATACAAGGGTGTGATCAATTCACAGGATGTGATATCTGTGGTATATTCGGGATGTGATCCAAACCTGCAGCTGAGTCAATGCACTCTGCATTATCAGTACAAAAGTCTTCACATGGAATTTGTAGTTATTTCTTCCTAAATCACATATGGAAGTATTTCACATCTTTATGAAATACAGAAGTATCCTACATTCCTCTTTCTGAAATAACTTGAATATTAACTGTTCTACAGTGAACAATGGGTTATGCTAACTTCACTTTCAACAGTAATGTTTGACTTGGCATCTTCCTATATAGGCAAAGTCCAGAAGCTGCATTATCAGCAACCACATAAATTGCAAAGAGGGAAGCTAAAACTGTGCAGAGTTGGAAAAAGGTAAAAAAAACAACAACAACAAAAAAGACACAAACATACCCCGAACAAAACCATACCAACCAAACAAAAAACCACACGCACAAACACCTCCAGTAAATCTACCCACTTTGAAAACCCACCTTCATCCCAGCTGCGGCTGCTGGCCCACTGGGGTCCACAGCCTGGATGTGGCAGGGCTTGCTCCCCCGCACCACAAAGCCCCATCCCACTGCATCACCAACAATCTGGAAAGAGAAAAGAAAGACACAATCACCTTCAAGCAGTTCCATGAAATTCAAGGGGGTAACACCTAAATGGTTCAAGACATAATTTTCAACAACTTTATACTTCCAACACATAGTAAACCCATTGAGTTGCTGGAGCAAGTTCAGAGAAGTCAACCAACCTGGAGAAGGGTCTGGAGAACAAGTCCTATGAGGAGAGGCTGAGGGAATTGGGATTGTTTAGCTTGGAGAAGAGGCGTCTGAGAGGAGACCTTATCACTCTCTACAACTACCTGAAAGGAGACTGTAGTGAGGTGCGGCCTCTTCTCTCAAGTAAATAATGACAGGACTAGAAGAAACGGCCTGAAGTTGCACCAGGGGAGGTTTAGATCAGGTATCAGGAAGAATTTATTTTATGAAAGAGTAGTCAGGTGCTGGAATGGGCTGCCCAGGGAGGTGGTGGAATCACCATCCCTGGAGGTATTCAGAAAATGTGTAGATGAGGCACTTCAGGACATGGTCTAGTGGGATGGTGAGGTGAGGGTTTGGGGTGGGGGGGTTGTTTAGTTTTGGTTGGTTGGGGTTTTTTTGTGCTTTCGGGTTGGGTTTTTTTGTGTGTGGTTTTTTGTTTGGTTTGGGGAGGGGATGATGGTCAGCAGTGGTGATCTTGGAGGTCTCTTCCAACTATGACAGTTCTGTAATTCTGTGATTCTGTGAAGGACGTTACGTACAGGCTCCTGTACCACTCATGAGAAAGGCTCTATGCAAATGATTCCTCTTGCTTTTAATGAACTTTTTTTTTGTTGAACTAGGAGGCTGTAAAAAGCAATGCTCCAAATCACTAGGTTAAAAAATGTCTTTATAGAAAGGTCTTCTCTGATAGTGAATGTGAACCAAAAAATCTGTCCCATCATAGTCTAGAAAGACCCAAGTAGAAAACTTCAATTTGGGTAGATAATCCACTTCTGCAGAGCAAGTATTATCAGAAGCAGAAAGTCTAGATGGGTTTGCGTAGTAAAAATGTTATTGGCTTTGTGTAATTTTACACTCCATTTAAGTCATCAGTACTACGTTGACATAAAGACAGGATAAAAAATTGCAGAATCAGCCCCGAAATGTGTGGAAGCACTGATAAAGGAGTTTGGGATTTTAAAGAACAAAGCTTAGCAAATGGAAATAAGATCTAATTATCCCATTAGCAAAGGTCTGTTTGGAGTACCTTATGCATACAACATGCAGAAAATAAAGAAAAATACTGGAGACATACCGTGAATGTTTTTCTCACGTATGGAGCTCCAGGCATCAAGAGCTCATCAGCAGTCACAGCTCTCTTTAATACTGTGGAGGCACATAAATGAACTATCAATATAAACATTCCTCTGGCATTTCTCCTAATAAATAAGTTTGGATACATCATCTTTGTGGTCCCATTCCCCATAAACTCTTTCAGTTTTTGCAGACTGTGTAGTAGTATAAGAACCAAAGAAAAGACAACAGAGTAACTCGAGTACAAATGCTAAGAGCTTTGGAAAATCAGAGTGTTTAGCCAACAGACTTTGTTGTCTGCAATCAAGATCTGTCAAACACTATCACAAACATCAGAAATGGCTGCTCCTGCATCCGGTGTTGAAAAGAGTGACCAACCTTCCTGCCATGGAATGGCTTATCTTCCCAGCTCTCTCTGTGCATGTTGGGTGCTCTCTGCTATTTCATCAGAGTCAGGTTTGAATCACGGAATTAAGTATTAAGAAAATTCTGCCTGAGTTGGGAATTATCCCAACAAAGAGATTTCTGCAAATATGGGCGCAGACAACTAATCCCCCTTTATCCAGGGACAGCCTAGGTAACCTAGAGCTGGCTGGGATTTTACATGAAAGGAAATACCCATGAGTTTCTGCAGGTGATTCCCCATTGCCTTGCTATGCATTGGGATAATTTTCCCCTGAACAAGGTAAATGTAAAGTTCTGCCAAATCAAATCAATACCATTCTGTGTACCATTTTTTATCTGTCTATAAATGCTTCACAAGGTGGAGAACAATGGAAAGATATATGTTGTTCTCCATATTTGCCTGCTTCACCTCTAGAATTATGGCTGCTTTTCTTTTAGTGATGAATAAATCTGATGATGTCTGCCTTTTCAGTCACAGGTGGAAGATAAAATTTCCCACAGATGGTATTCAAAGATATTCACGAGTTTCTTAATGACATTCATGGAAGCAGGGAGAATTCCAGCATAACCTCCAATATGTATTTTTTTTACTTTCCTGTGGATTTTGACAAACTGTCGTTTACCAGCGTTACACTTTGCAGAGCATGCCTGGTCAATGGCAAAAACCGGAATGATTATGATCATTTGACAAGTCAGATTGAGGTAAATGATCCACGCAGGACTCCCTTGCATGCCTCATAACATTATAGCTCCAGAAATTTTTTGTTTGATGATTTTTTTTCTACATGACTGGTCAAGTCATGACCTGGAGTTTTTTTAAGTGTTTGCCTGCAAGAGAACTAATCTGACAATAAATATACCTCTGCCTTGTGTTTATTAGTGTGCAGTTCAGTGACATGCTCTGGGTCTGGATAGCAGGAAACTATTTGTGAAAAAAATCACTTTATAGTCCAGCAGAGGATTAAGAATTCTTCCACAACATTTATATCTGACTGCCTTATGTTAACCTAAGCGAGATGATGTGTGGATCTGTATTTGTGCTATGGGAGAAATTACCCTACGTTGCTGGTAATTGTATAATTCTTAAAAATTACTCTGTTTATAAGCCCATTGCTGTCTTCTTTCAAATATGAGTCTGTTAAAGCTATTTAGAGTTTGAAAACTAGTCCTAAGGGAGAATTTGTTTTAAAAATGAGAATTTATGCAAGGGGAACATCACCCTATCCTTTTTATTCCGGAGTTGTGTAATCAGCTGCATTAAAATAAACTTGCTCTCACTACTCATGGGTTGACACTTCGTATATAATCAGAACCATAAATGAATGGAATACTCAGCATACTTCAGATAGCACACACATTTATGGACTGTGCATGAATGCTGTTTCAGCTGTCCCAGCAAATTTTCCAGGGTGTAATTAATGATGTACTGGGGCCAAAGAGCTGCCCACACAAAATCTAGCAGAGCAATTCCAGGAAGTATACCTGAGAGATACTCTGTCAAAACATGATACTGTGGCAGTCTTCATATAGGGGCAAACTCATTGCATATAGGGGTAAACACATCGGAAGGTAGTGCCAAATGCCCAACAGCAACGTACTCCAAGGGTGCAATGATCACCAGCACTGAGAGCATTCCCTCATGTGGGACAGCAGATCTGGTGTAGGGGGTTATGGTTTCTGAACATTCAATCCTACTCAGTTCTTCAAATTATTTTAATTTAGAGTGTCATACTGAATTTCCAGCAGAGCCTAAGGAGAGGGAAGGAAATGTGCTAAAAGGAGTGAGAAATAAAATATCCCCTAACTACACCTCTTTCTGATGGCCACTTTGCACAGCAGGAATGAAATGCGTTTTAGCTCACTCATTTCCAAATTGGCAATGTTTTGAGCAGGATTCATATAGTGCTGGAAGCACTCGCTAGTAATCACTTCAAATGTCAGCATCCCTTTGAAAGCAAAGCTTACACATATCCACTGAAGCCTTCCCCTGTTGCACAACACTCCCCACATCATCGGCAGAGACCCAGTAAATTTGCAATAATAAGGAGCACAAGGGGCATCAGGGACTCAGCTTTGAAATTCAGGGCTGTTTCTGAGGGAAAAAGGCTGAAACAGTATATATTCTGGTCTGTTTTCCCCTTCCCAGTTGTACAGTAAGAAACAATTTTAAGTGAACTGTGGAAGAATGGGTGTGTTAAACCTTCTGGCATGGGATAGGAAATCCTTTCAAAAGGAAAATAAGCTTCAACACTACTTTTACCTTCCTAAACAGACCAGCGTAAGGTTTAAACAAACAAAAAAGTTGAAATGATCCCTGACAGGCTGAAACAATGCTGCCTCTTTTTTTAAAGGCTGCTGTTTTCTGAGTTGTGTTGTTTCATAGCAACTCAAGCAGCCACTGGATAGTTAAATGCTCCTCTGATTTGTACCAAAGGAATGTCTCTAGGAGGAGATTTGAATCGGTTCAGGGCTTGGCAATGAAGAGGCAAATCTGGGCCTCTGACTGCATGTCCTCCTAAGAGATAAACTGCAGCTCAAATCACGAATTATGGGCTTGATGTAGAGATTATTGGAGGCAGACGTCTGGCTTGCTTTCAGCAGGACTTCAGGCTAGAGGATGATAATAGTCCCCTCTGGCCTGCAAAACTTACGATGCTGTGAAATTTTAATGTATCCTTGAAAAGATCAACTTAGACATGATGCCAGGCTTTCTTCATGTTGCTTTCTCCCCAAACAGATGTCTGCACCCTGGCTCCTGTGCATTGTAAGTGATGCTGATGCTCACCAGATTTGGGGTTGCAGAGCACGGGGGGGCTGCTGCTGAGTGTTGGGCTGCTGCTGAAGTACCCACTGCTGCCACAGCTACTCATGCTGCTCCTCCGTACAGCTGACACGATCTTTATCTCCTTGGTGGGACTCACTAAAACAGAAAATATGGAGAGACGGAACTGGTATCAATCTTTAAACCCATTTCCCTGGTTTCTTTGAACCAACAGCAATAAGCCATGCTTCCACTGACAACACTGGGAAGGGGTTGGTGTGTTCCACATAGTTAGGAGAGTCACTGCATGAGTATAAAGCTGTAGCTAACATGATGACTGAACTGCTCCTGATGCAGTGCCTTCTAGGAAGCATTTCAGTGTAGGGAAATAAATGTTTCCTGTTTTCCTTTTACTTTGCATTTATTCTTTCATTTCTTACTAGATATTGCCACAAAGCAAACACTGCAGGACTCCATCCCCTCACTTTTCTCTAAAACTCCACATAGAATATACAGCAAATTACTTTGGGCTTGGGGGATTTTAACCAGTCCTCTTTGTTCGTGGACACTGAATTTTGATCAGCATCCAAAATGCTATAGATACAAATACAAAACCATCCCAGGGAGCTAAATGCTTGGTAAATTAAGGGAATGGACAATCGCTATGAACAGGGACACATGATACCCAGCCCTGCTTTTTTCAGACAAACACTGAAACCCCTTGTCCAAAAAGGATTTTTTAACATTCCATGGAGTCACCCTCCAGACAGCAGCATAGTTGTTAAGTCACCTGAGAGAAAACTGGTGTGCTTTCTGTTGTCATGATTCTGCTTGCGCAAGCAAAATGGGCTGTCATGGCTTTCTGGCATCAAGCGAGATTTCTCAGTAAGGAGCTCCATTAATCGCCGCCGCCGGCGGAAATTCATTCTGCACTGGTAGAGCAAGTTGCTGTCCATAAAATGGTGCTTGTTGGACACTAGGAGGAGAAACGGATAGAAAGTAGGACTGAAATCAGAGCATACCTATCTGAAGACTCAGGAAAGGAGGAAGATTGTCAGCTCCACATGGGTAGCTTCGATATACATGCTTTTGTAGTGTCAATAACAAAGTAAGAACTTTAGTGGCCATTGCTGAGAGGAAACTTTTACACTACCTTGATTAATGACAAGCACTTTGTATTGCCAAGTGGAAATGGAAGTACTTTATCTTTCCACAACAGGCTGTATAATGATCCATCTTGGCACATGCTTCTCTATATGCTGTTTGCTGTTGTTGATCGCTTCGGACCAGACTTAGCTCCTTACATGAAGTTTTGTGTCAATTCATCAGTGTAGGGCAGCCCCTGGGAGCTCTGGCTGACTACCTTGTTTGGAGCTACACGGCAGCAAAGAATCAAGACCTGAGTATTTCCCCTGTCTTGTTCAGCACAGACACCATGTCCCAGACACTTCCTGCAGGCCACTTCCCCCCTTCACACGGATATACAAGGTTCGGGAACAGGCATCCGGCCAAAAAATAATTTCTTACATAATGAACAGAAGTCTTAATTACAACCTGTTTTGACACTGACAGCAAATCCCAGGTTGCTGTTGTCAGCACAAGGGCACCGAGCCTACCCTCAGACTGCAGCATTATCACAATGTCTGCGTGTTTGCTGCCACTGATGCTGCATCTTAACAGCGATGAAAAAGGCAGCGGTTGGACAGAGCTCTGAGCCAGGTCCCAAAAGTGCTCTGACCCCTTCAGGGCTTGATTATAGGAAAGCCCTCTGGAGTACTCCCTGCATTAGTACTGCAGGTTTTAAATTGCTGCAGTGATGTTTCAGCTGTGTTTTCTCCATTTTCACCTAGCTCCTGCGATCACATTCCACAGAAATCATTGCCCACAGTTGACCTTTTCCATGAAGGATCTAGATTCTGGATTTACCTACTTTATAAACTGCATTTCTTCCAATACTGAATCATAAGAACTGATGGGTTACATGTATTTGTATGTAAACAACAACAGAGACATGCAGTCAGAGGTCAGTCAAGTCTTTGAGTACATGACTCAAGTTATTTGGCCTCAGGCTCCTACAGCAGACACTGAACTTCTGCCTTGATCTTTGCTCTGCCCAACACATGGGGTCCAAAAGCAGCAGAGACCAAGGTGCTACACAAGCTCCAAAGCCTGGAGCCCTGCTGGCCTGCTTTTCCTTCATTCTCATCCCTAACACACTTCTTAATTGCTTTCCTACCTTCTTAATATCTCCATGTGTCTCAGATTGCTCTCCATGAGCCCCACAGAAGTACACCACACAGCAGCCTTGCAGAAAAGTTTGCACTTGGGCATAAACTGCCCATATGTCATTTGACACTTGTGAGCTGAAAGAATTAGTCTCAAAGAGGAAAAAGCAGTCACCTCCAGTGTCTTCATGCCATCAAGTCATCCAGACAATAAAGAAGACACCAGTCCTAGGTGTGATCCTCAGGGCACAGCCCTCCACAGAGATACAGAAATTGCGATATGGGGTGAGACAATACGTCTATCTTGCAAAGAAGCGTGTCTCTTGACTGCCTGTGCCACTGTCAGAGAGGGCACACTGCCTGTGCAGATAGACTTTTGCCTTTGGGACACAAGGAATAATCAGGACAGGAGCATTCTGAACTGCACATTCTTGTGCCCAAGCTGCCATGCACACCGTCCACCCAAGTCCCACAGCATGGTGTAGGCTGTAAGGTATTTCTTAGAGTTTTGAAAAGAGGTAGTGTTCTGAAACTCTACCTTTTTTCATGACTAAAACAGAAAGGTCATGCCAGTCAGCCAAACTGCAATGGTTCAAGTACCATCTACACAAAAGACCCCTATTACCTAGATTGCCTGGTTCTGTTTAAGAGCTTCAGAAGAGCCAGTGCCATTTGGCTTTTCTCTGCTTCACTTTGGTGCTGAACCTGTTATTTCCTCAAATCAAACATATGAATCCTTCATGAGTAAAATGGCTTTGCTAAGTCAAATTCAGCCTTGCAAGCAATTCATTACTGTGTTCTGACACATTAATTATTGCAGGCACACACTACTGCTGTGCTCATCATTTTGGACACATGAAGAATGCAATACTTCTAAACAACACTCATTAACAATCACTAGTTTTGAAGAATGGAAACAGAGAAGGAGAGATTTGGAGACTTGCCTACATTTACAAAAGGATTTGCTATGAAAGGCAGTTAGTATGTGGGTGTTTGCAGCTACCAGTCTCATTTTCAGATCACTGAAAATAAGTAAAAGTAGCAATAGCTATCAATATGTAAATAAAAAAAAACCTTCCTTTTTTTTTTTTTTTTTTATGACATCTTAAAGAGTTCCCTGAAACTTTAAAAGACAAGCTTTACTTATTCAGCATGCTACTGAGAATCATAGAATCACAGAATGGTTTGGGTTGGAAAGGACCTTAAAGATCATCTAGTTCCAAAGCCCCTGCCCAACTTCCATTAGACCACGTGGCTCAAAGCCCCATCCAACCTGGCATTCAACACTTCCAGGGATGGATCATCCACAGTTTCTCCGAGCAACATGTTCCACCCTCATAGTGTGATGAATTCCCTCCATATAACTAATCTATACCTATCCTCTCTCATTTTAAAGCCATTACCCCCTGTCCTTGTAAAAAAAGTCCCCCTCCAGCTTTCTTTTGGGACCCCTTCAGGTATTGGAAGGCCACTATAAGATCTCCCTGAAGCCTTCTCTTCTCCAGGATGAAAACCCCAACTGTCTCAGCCTTTCTTCATAGGATAGGTGCTCCAGCACCCTGATCATCTTCATGGCCCTCCTCTGGACTTGCTCCAACAGGTCGATAATGCTAAATGAAAAAGTCTCACAAATTCTCCCTTGGAAGTAGAATTACTGTTGCCAACCATTTGTAAAATACAAAATATCAGTATGGTTTCCAATTCAAGTTAAATATTTATGGCACTACAGGTTTTAATTAAAACTAATCTATCTGTTTGTGTCATTAACTGAAGTGCTCTGACAGTTTTCAGAAATTATGATAATCAGATATCAACACACACTTGTGTTGCAGAAATAGTAAAGCACACTGAAATTCTAGAATAATTACTGACTATGAAATAAGATAATGTAAACTTTTTTGTCCCAAGATACTGAACATATTTTGAAGTAACAATACCTGTTTTGACTGAAATATTGCAATATTTATAGAACTGCAGTAGCACAGTTTAGGTCTTACATTGAAGTAATTAATCCCACTGTAATTATTTTAATCTATGAAAGGGTGAATTTGTATACAATAATAAAATAAATGAATACAAGAAGAAAAGGTAAGACCAATGACTGTATGATGTAGAATATTTGTATATGACTTACACAACAAAGGGTTTGTAGCCAGAATGTTTATGACAAGTAACATTAGTACAGAAACCGGAGTTCTCATAATTTTTCATAGTTTTAATTCCTCGTTTCTACTGATAGTTCACATTTCATGTGACAGTGTTAGAATAACAATGTGCATCCCCAGTTTGAGTGCTTAATGTATTTGTAGCACTGTGTAACTTTTTGCATATTTAAGAAGCAGATAAAAAAAAAAATAAACAGGAGTAGTTAGCTCAGCCTGCCTTATACATACATCATCAAATCAAATATCTCACCAAAATGACTGGTGTGTGTGTGGCATGGTGTAGAAAAAAGAGATTTCCATCCCATGGATCAGAAGGAAGAGGCTGAGGAGGGGGAGACAAACACCAATGGAGGCTGCCTCTGAACTACTCCTCTGGTGCAGCAGTTGACTTCCAGTGTTAAGCAGGAAGATCTACACATGCCCTGGTCCTTGATAAATCACAACTACATGAATGCCACACACAGTCATGCACAGAAGGTTGATTTTGTTGTGTTTAGTACATGCTGGGTGAGAGGTACTGTCAGAGGCATGGGTGCTCAGCTCAACTGCTTTAACAGTCTGTGTTTTTCTGCTATCAGCAGCGAAAAGTGGAAGTGAAAAACTTTTCCAAGCTGATTGCAGCCTGCTGAGAGGACTGCACAGACGTGCTCAGGAGGAATTTCTTTAAAGGTAATTTAGAGGTGGTTACCTTGATCTAATGTGGAGTGTTGACTCAGGCAGCAGCAGATAAACTTGTGGCAACTGACAAGGCTCCAGGTATCTGTCCCTCTTGTAGAAGCTGATGCCTCCAGTTAGGGATTGACTTAACTACTCCTGAATTAGTTCACTGCCATTCATAATGGAGCACAGAAAAGCAAACTGGCACCCATTTCAATTTGTCTTAAGAAGTCAGGCCATAGCTGATGAGTATCAGGACCTGCATTTATACACGATGAGGGTGATGTAAAGAGCAAGGTTGGGTGACTTCACGGGCTTTTTGTTCCAGTTTAATTCACCAGTGCTTATGTGGCAACATGTTCATGTTACGATGTGCACCTTATGAAACAGAACGAAATGTACCAAATAAAGTAAAAATATGGTGACTGGCAACCTCCAAAATCACAGAAGTGCACAATAGCATTTATGGTCCTGGAGGGAAAGGTGCCAACATTAATTCACAATCACTGATGTCAAACTTAGGAGGCACGGTCACAACTCACCAGTCTAATCTCCCACATATACAAGCCACAAAATTTATTCCAGAAACAGCATTTTAAAACTGTCTTTCAATCTTAGAAAAATATCGTTTACTTGTATTTTAAGTAGTCTGTAATGACCACTTTACTCTTCCCCCTTATGAGCTGTTTAAGCCTTCAGTTACTTTCCCTGCCAACCAATAAAGAATTAACTCAAGGCTAAATTTGTTTTAACTTCTGCTGCTAATTCCTGGACTTTCACACCATGAGAAAGTTACATAACATCTCGTCAGAAATCCTTGTAAAGAAGTCTGTGAAGTGATGAAGCCAACTCTCAAATATATCTTTGATAAGCTGAATAAATAACGCCCCTTAAATTCTGACTCTTTTTTAGGCCTTCTCAAGTCCTCTTCAGAGCTTCTTTATCCTTTCTAAAATCCATCTATCAAAACTGCATGTTCATAGTTACAACCTCAGTCTTCTTCTCTTATTTGCTCTTGTCCTTTTTGTATGTTAGGCTCATAGTAACAGTTAATACAACTGGACTGCACAAAAAGCAGATGGGAACAACTTGTGCCCTGTACATCCTCCTTTCCCTGCACAGCATTACTTCACACCAATGGGCAGAGTCTGTATTCTCACTTCCCAGATGTCCTGCTTTCTAGTTATACCATTAGTTATACAAAACCACACCCCTTTTGGGGTCATGACCATTTAATTAATAGAGTTCAATTATTTTTTTACCGTCTCATCTGTCGCTAGAGTTTGCAAACTCCACTGGCAAAGATTTTAGCTAGTCATTTCCCATGTACATTATTGTTAAGAAGGGAAAAAACAGAGTATTTATCTGATTTGGAGCACTTAATGTTGCAGCTTTGGTGCTTTTTGTGCCTGGCTGCTTCATAGTTTCTGTCCAGATACATAAAATATAAATTGCAACATCAATGCAAATCTTCTTTCAGCTTCTGATTCTGACATAAAATCCTGGGATCTCTATGGGACTCAAACAGCCCTTTCTTTTTTTGCAAGGAGGCTGACACACAACAGAGACAGAAATATTATCTCTATATTAATTTAATAGAACTGAGGAGGCTTTAGAAAGTACAAAAAACTATTTTAATAAATGATGTGACACACACCTTAAAAATTAGGCCATTTTCATAACTGGCTTCTCCTCCAAATCCCTCCCACCACTTCAATTCCCTGTGATTTTAGTGCTGATAAACTGTGCACATCTTCACTGCAGTAATTGCCGAAAACTGCGGTTCCCTGTAGGCCACATCCAGTGATGTGCTCCAGCTGCTCTGCACATCCCCAGAAACACTGAACTGTCACCGAGCAAGCCCGTGGTTGGAGCCAGGGAATGGCTGCTCTGTGTCGAGGGAGTGGTGGGAAAGAAATCAAAGTTCCCCAAGGAGCTGGATGAGCAGCTTGTCTCAAGAAAGTGGAGGACATGTTGAAGTGTGCAACTGTTTGTTTGCACGAGTGTGTGCTCGTGCTGGGGTTAAGAGGTAGAGGTTATAAAAGCATCAGCAGAGTATATGAAGTTTTCAGCTCTGATATGTTATGTCTTTCCTCAGTTAAATGCAAAAGCAGCACTGAACTCTTTCCTGTGGCGCAGAACACATTGCCAAGCCTTTCTCTGCATGAGGCTGTGGCCTCAGTCTACTCACAAGTATACTTTATCTTTTTACTGAAGTAGTTTCCTCTATTAAAATGAAGTTATACCCAGTTTGAAGGAGATCACTCTGCACCTTCACTACTTCCGGCTGCAATAGTCTGCACCTTCATATAGCAAGTCACAGGTGACCATACCATTACTGACCTCTGAAGTAGCAGGACGCTGCCCCAGAATGGTTGATGTCGTACCGAACACAAACACAGGCTGATGAGACAGACGCATGCTGACAGGCTGAAGGCAGTGACGAGGGGCTGCTGGTTTATCTGATGGAGGGCACAGCCCAAGCTGCTCCTGCCAGCTCCCCAAAGCATGCCCAGAGCAGGGCCCAGTTCCGGCCCCAGGTCCCTTTGCTTCCTCACTCCCCTCTCCTAAGCAGAACCAGTGTTTGAAAGGGAAGGAAACATATCAACACTGTAAAATAATGTTCCCTAAAAAAATGCTTCTCTCCTTGGATAGCACACAGCTCACTGAGCCTCTCTCCTCTGTGCCTCAGGCCTTTTGCCAGCTCAGTTTCGGCCCCTTGCCAGAGAAGCTGTGGAAGTGTGCGTGTCCACTTTGCTTTCACAGAGTGAAAAGCACCGACCAGCTGCTGAGACCCACAGAGCGGGGCCGATGGGCTTTCGGCTGCTCCTCACCCTGCCTCCATGCTGCCCAACTCTGCTGCATGATCTCACCACTCTGCCCTCATCCCTCTTCCACTCCTGCCTTTCGTCAACACACATGAGGCTGGAAGAGAATAACTGACACTCCTCTGTGTTGCACAATGCTTTTCCCACTCCTCTTAAAGCCTTCCTGTTTTTCTAAAGCTAATCTGGCATCTGCAAATGCATTTTAATAATGGCACCTATTCAGATTAGTTTCCTTTTACACATTGATGAATTCCACCTGCTTGGAGCTCCTTCAAATCAAGGAAGAGAGACTACAGATGTTCATCGAGAACAGGGCTTTGGGTTTTGGATTCCCTGCACCACATAAACACAACACTTGCATTTCCACCTTTTGTGAATGTATATATGCTATGCAGACTATAGATAAACCCACCTGCCAATGTGCTCAGCCAGCACGTTGAACTCTTGGCAGTGCAGCTATACTAAATAGTATTTTTTTTCCCATTTGGATTACAAGGAATTCACTTTGAATGGGCAATGGATCTAAACTTGAACTGCTCTAGTTTCTACCAACCCTCTCAAATAAAACTGCAAGGCAGACACTAGTCATGATATACAAAACCCAGAGAGCTGTTCTAGCGAATCCTAGCTAAGAGTGAACCCCATATGCATGTCCAGGGGTAAGTAGTTTCTGGACATGTAAGTAGGCCCAGAAAAAAGGCTGTGATATAATTACAGGACCATGTCTTCTGAGCTGTTTCAGTGAACTGTGATATATTCACAGAGTGCAAAGAAGTCTAGATTAGATAATTTCTACACTGCCTTTAAAGCATCAAGATTATTATAACTGTCAAAAGTCCCTTGGGAACTGAAATACAGAGTATCCTGCTCTTATTATAGTGATATGTTCTGCTCAGTGGATTAACATTTTATTTCAGCTGCCTTAAAATAGGTATGCAGATAAGTGTTTCTATATATGTTTTGTCTTTCCAGTAGGTTTTCCATCTATTTGCAGTATGTTTTCAAATACACGCGACTTACTCCAGCATGAAAAGTCGGTGTTGAGTCACATGCATTTCAGCAATCTTTTCAGTTTGTATATGAGGATTTATCGTCTTTAATTTAGCAAGTTTACAGAACATAGCCAACTGCTTTACTTTGCTTCCAAATAAAGTATGGAAAGTACAGTCTGTGGCAAGGGAAGCAGAAGATGAAAAGGCCCATCTGGGTATTTTTTTTTTTTGCTGTTGCAGCTGTTAAAAACTGAAACCCATTCTCTGACAGAAAAATAGAATTCAGTAGTTAATATAAAAAGAAGTCTTCATATGTTTTTTCCATAATGAATAGAGTGTGTGGCTCTTTGAAAAACCAAATCTATTCCTGCTTTAGAAAAAGACAACTGCAAGAAGAGCACAATGACAAGTGGATAGAGTAGGAAGCTGGAAGATTATACAATTACACAGAAAGTTCTTATTCTCTGACTTTCCTGCCAGGGCAAAATCATGAAAAATATGCAAAGTAGTCTCCAGATTTAGCATAAGCAGTTGAATTACTGTGGGGAGATTACTGTCCCTGTGTATGGGAACTGGTGAGGAAGAACTGCCACATAAATAAATGACTGAGTGCTTCTACATGGCATCGGCTCGCGCAACCGGGCTTATAATGAAAACAAAGTTGTGTTGCAGGACTTCAAAGACTAACTGAAGGCTTGTGCTTTACTGAGATAAATCAAGGCACCATCTGTAAAAATGTGATATTTCTTAACTTTTACCATGGAGGATACACAGTGAATGCTTGGATATATCCAAAAGCTGATGTGATCCAGGTGTTATATCAACTAGAAAAATGATATAAAAAATACTGTGTATTAATTTAGAAGGAGAAAACCTATGACCATTTAAGTCAAAGATTTATAGCATCTATAGGTTCAATGGCACTTATAAACTGCTACCCACAGTTGACATTTCTAAGGAAAGGAGTTCCAAAGAGAACTCTCAAATTAAGGAAAAAGTGTATATTTCACATATATGGCAAGTTTTCATTTACAAAGTAAGGAACGTCAGCTACTCATAATGAATTGGAGACCTCAAGTAAATGTAACAACCTTACAAATTACAGAAATTTCAGATGAAAGAGGCACAGCTTTTCAACAAAAACAAAAGAAATAATATATTTTTACATATTTAACCTGCTTCCATAATTATAACAAACTTTCAACTGTGTCATGTGTCAATGCTTAAAGCTAAATGCACTGATCATCTTCTTAAAGGAAATTTTGCTGTATAAAAGTACAGCGTCCTTGCAAAGGATAGGGAAAATTAAATATATAAGACTTTTCTTCAAAGACAGGGAGATAGCCTATATCAATATTTACTGTTCTCACTAAGTCACTACAAAATGTTTGTTTTCATCTCTGAAAGTAATTTGCACAGTGGAGTTTTTCTGATAAAATATTAACTCTTGAGAGATGGCTAGCACCTGCTTCTGTGCTAAGCCAGCATAAGTATATGCCTGCCTTGAACACACTAGGTCTGGCCAAGTGCAATTACCTCAATAAAACTTTTTAAAGCTGAAAGGTATTCTAAAGGAGAGCAAGGGCAGAAGATACTTACATCATGCTGAAGACATCTTACCATATATTTACCACCATTATAAAATCCTAGCAATGATAAAATGCATCAAAAAGATACCTGCTAGCCAGTCATCTCCAAAGAGTTTTCCATGCCTCTCTCATTCAGGAATGCAAAGTCTATGGCCTTTTCAGAACTCATCACATGTGTGTTTCTCTGCTGGTCTGAGGTTAGGAAGCTGCATCTCAACCTCTCTGGAGCACAGCAGACAGCCATGAAAACCACTTTGTGTTGAACTGTGCTGCAGTCACTGCTTTGGGAAGGTGCTGGGGTGATGTCAGAGAGGAAATAACACCAAGCACATGCACTTGAGGTAAGCAGCATATTGGGCAACAGCAACAGCAAAGGAGAACGTGATCTGGCATAGTAAGGCGAGTGCTGCAGCTCAGACCCACGCTTCTCATAGGCTTGACTGGGAGAGCAGCATATGCTGTACTGCCTGCAGTGCAGTGCAATCACTGTGATTACACTCCGTAACATATTGAAAAGGATTTCTAAATGTGCTGGGGTTCCTTGCAAAGTGCAGGTGCTATCCTAAGAAAGCACAGGATCCTCTTAACAGTATTAACCAGATGTTAAAATGAAAAGTATTTATCACTTAATATTCCTTAAACCTTTCTTCAAGGTGAGCAGATGTTTCTCCATCCCCCAAGCTTCTGTACCCAGTAAGTCCGTGAAGGAGTACAGGATCTCTTAGCCTGTTACATCACTGGTGCTCTGCTGCTGTGGCTCCAGGTGCAGGTGCTGCAGCAAGTGCCATAAGAAAATATGAGCCAAAAAATTATGCCAGAAAGAGCTCTGTGGGTACCCTCTTTCCTGCTTGGACATCTCAGTATCTCTGTTTTTCAGGCTGAGCAAGGGCTGTGACTGTGTGGATGCTCAGGTTGTCCTCTCCCTGCCCCCAGACAATCCTTGCTTTGGTCTGATCTACCCTGGAGCCAGCAGAGAACTTCCTTCTTTTCTTGCTGCATGTGAACTTTGACCACAATAACTGATCTGTCTCATCATTTCCATATGAAGAACTAGGAAAGATCCTTTCCTGGAGGAAAGTTTTATCTGATAATATTACAAAGCTCTACCTACCTCTCCATACTAGAAATTGGCTTTTCTACAGCTGAGAAATTTGTACCTTTAGCCCTACCCTTATTGAAAGCACATCACTATGTTTATATTTCTCTTTATTCCTGTATTCTGGGAAACACCATCAGTGTTCATAAATGCAGAAAAACTACTGGCAATTACACTGCTAACACAAGCCTTCAACAAATGTACAGTGCATAATTCTTTGTTACTTATATGGTTTTTATTCCATAGTACCTGGGGGTACCAGTCCGTGGCAAAGGACATCTGGCTCCTATTTGTGAAAACAGTGGTTTGTGGGTTACGATTTGTATGCGCCAGTAAGATTTTGGAAGGAAACAATTCAGCACTTAAGAACATTTCATCGTTTTCATGTATGGCAGGGGAAATATGTACAGTGATATATGACCAAATTGATTAGGAAGACTATTTTTAAACTGAATCATTTGATGTTTTTACAGTCATTATACAATTCCTCTTAAGCTGCTATTTTCCTTTTAGAATTAGCATAAGTGTTTGTTTCCTGTGTGAAACCTGGTTTGTGCCTGACCAACTGAAGTGAAGATAAATGTGTCAGGAAGCTGTTTTGAACACAGTACCTTAGCTGCACAGTAGAGCTTCTCTGAGTAACTGAAATGAAAGTCAGTATCAGTAAAAATAAATTGTGCAATTCAGTCATGACTGGAAGATTACTACTGAGATCGGCAACTTGATGCAACTATTTCCATTACTTTCTATTGCATTAGGTAGGGTAATAAGCAGTTCATAAGAACAGTAGATCAAGCTTCACTTTATTCCTTATTGTGGATATCAAACAATACTGCCAGCAAAAGATTGCCTGTAGAGCAGGAAAATGTGTTATTTTCCAGTCCTGTTCAGTTGAGAGACTTACTGTTGAGTCTGCCAACAAGGATGCCAATTAGTGTCAAGTAACATTTTGGTACTGCTGATGAGATACAAAACAAAGGGAGCATAGTATGGTGAAATGAAGTTACTGTACCGAGAGACAGAAAAATACCTTATTTTTTTTTTTCTTTTCAAGTAGACCTAGAATTTGGTGAGATGGGGAGGAAAAAGAGAGAATACCATTCCTGACATTTTACAATTTACATCCCAAATTCTGTACTGGGAATTCTCATTCTGAGCTCCCTTCTTAAGAGGAAGCCAGCATTACATGAACCTTTAAAATGCACAGATCATATCCAGTAGCTAAGGTGAACCTCAAACAAGCTCTGTGTTAATTCTGCTAGTACTTTCATCAATACTCCTAACACTACTTAGGCAAATTGTTTGTAGTGAAATCCAGAGGAGAATAAAATCTCCTGTTTAGGAGAATGCACAAAGCACGTCTGCTCATAAACATAAATCTCAAGGACATCATTCAGTTTTATTTTACTTCCAGCTTCCCCATCAAATCAGTGTGAAATCTCCACTGAGTTACCTTTACACCAATAAAAGCTGAGTGAGAAAGATGATGGCACCTTGGAGTGAGGCCACTTCCTCAGCAATCGATGAATTCCCAGTGCCCTATCTGGGGTCACTTCACAAGTTTCAAATAGCTTTCTCACAAGGCGCTTTGCATATGCTCTTGACTGCTAGAAGAGGATGGGAAGAGGATAAATCTGCAAAACTGGCCAGGGAAATCTATAAAAGTGAGCAGGGCCAGCGTCACTCAGGAATTCCCCCCAGAAACCTGGCTCGATGGGGACAAAATGATTTCCTTGACAAGATGCACTGCTGAGCATTTGCCTTAGTTAATGGAACAATGGTTGATCTGCCATAAAAGCCACATCCTGACTTTCTTAGCTTTGCAAAGGTTTTGTTAGCAAAGTACAGCCACCTTTGCACCAAATGTCATGTTCTGACTTCATCTCCTCTGCAAAAAGAGCAAGAGGAGCGTATATCTCATTCCTGTTTGTTTGGCTTTGATTTTTTTTCTTTAAAAGAAGTTTACATTGTATATAATACACAGAAAATGCTTGAGTAAAAATAGGAATGAAATATCGCTTCTATAAAGAGGAGGGGTAGCATACCTTCACTGTCCATCAAGGTCCAAGCAGTTGGCACCCTATAAATCATAGGAAGCACAGGGGTAATTATAGAACTGGAAGCTGATTACTGTAAACATTCAGAAGTAGCTCCTAGTAATTGGAAGCTAAAGATAATGTGAGCATGATTACAATGAAGGAACTGTGCAGACCACTTATACCCCCATTTTTCCTTATTCCTAAAAACTAAGTTTTCTCACAAAGCGACAAGCGACTTAGTCAATCTAGCACTTTGTATGTTAACAACCTGTCAGTATCATGTGTTGCTTGTCCTCTGTCAGAATTAGTGTTGATGTGACAACATTCGGATCACCAAGATCTGATTACTTTCCTGTTGTGCATTAAGCAGTGTAGCTAACACCTTCTGCCAGTTTGTTCTGTCATCCCCTGGCACTCCTTCATCTCTCTCAGAGGATCTGCAATGTGTTTATGGTGGAAAACACCTGGTCAAAGAAGGGCAATTTGCACTGAGAGTAGATGATGACAACACAGAAATCGTTTTTAGTGCCATGGCTGTTAATTTCTTCACCCTCAGGGCATTACAGAGAGAAAACACTGTCTCCTCCATTATTAAAAGAGCGAGCTCCTTGGTAAAAGTGCCTCTGCCAGCACATTGTGTTTGATTCCTGTCTCAAAGAAGTTACACCACCAGGACAATATAACACCACTTCAGCTGAAAGCGATACCCTCTTTCTTGCCCGAACATACTAGAACAACTCTACAACATGACCAAGAGGGAAGATGCTTTTCAGGCATCACATTGTGTTCTGCTCCTCTCCTCAAGTAAGAAGATATACAGAACCTGTCATTTTCATTCTACATAAAGAATTTAGCTTATTTATGACTCTAACTGCTACTTCTTACAAAGCTATTTACCTCAATTATACATATTGCTGATAAAAAGTTCCACAAATTAATTACCACAAGTATAGGAGCATTGATTTTCATCAACATCCTTATACAATCCTGAATTCTAGCTGTATTCAGCATTTGAGGCAGAATTTTCAGAAGTAATACAATGAGCTTTGGAAAAAGCCACCCTTTTATTAAATAAAATTACCTGGACTCCACTCTGAAATGATTTAGAACTCAGACATATTATGACCAAGAAGACGAGAGCCTCTCCACATGTTTGACCTGGAAAGAGTGCTACAAAAAGGGTAGCTTTTGCTATCTGGCAGTAGATTTCTCACCGTGCTGTATAATTCCGTGCTCCAAAAGTCTGCGGCCAAGCTGCTCTGCTTCAGTCCGTGTCGTGGCCTCTTCTTCCTGAATCAGCCAGTCAATGAACTCCGATGCCAAAAAGGTCCGTTCATACTTGACTCCTTCCTCTTCCCTTGCTTGCAGAAGAGTATTTTCAGAACTCATCAACCTAGTATGGGAGGAAAAAAAAAAGATTAGGGAAATGGTTCCTCAGAAAAGCAACTCCAGATCTATTCTGACAAATCTCCCTGATATTAAGCAAACATATGTCAACTTTTTACTGACTTACTAAATCTTTCCTCAGGCTATGAATCTAAACTTAAGATGTGAATTATAACTGCTTAGTCAAGAATTCTAGGCTTTATATCCCTGTGTGAAGTTAATGCTTTCTTGTTTTTACCCTAAAAGAAAACAAGGTTTTTCAGTTTCACATTTGCCCTGTTTAGTTCCTTAGCTTCTCTAAAAGTTACTGTATAATCAGCTTTGAAACAAAATTAGCTTAAAAGCACCAGATTATGATTAATGCGTTCAAAAATTCCTAACTAGTTTTTATAGTTAGCAGGACTATGCCCCAAAGTCATTAAGATGGTTTTGAAAATTCTCCCCTTAAACTCTAAAACAGATGCAGAAAAATTCAAGAGGAAGGAAAAAAAAGGTAGTTCTGTGTTTTGGGTGGATGATAAATATTTAGCATCCAAAGGTCACTGATGCAGCTGCAATCAGTAAAGTTACAGACCTGTACACATTTTCACATCTGAGTCTCAGAGTCCCTGTGCCTCAGTTGGCTTCACGTAACACCAGAGTTCAGAGAAACACTGTGAGAGACCTCTAAATTTCCTGGCCATTGGCATGTACCTAGCTTAAATATGCTAATAATACTCTTCTCTTTTCAAGTAACATAAACAAATGACATAGTATTTAAAAAAAAATAGCCTCAGTGCTTTGTTAAAGCAAAAATAATGTTGATGGTTTGAAAGAGAAGACAGGTTGAATGACGAAATGATAATCACTCCCTTTCAATATGAAATCCTTCTTCTTTGTTGTTGGGAGACCAAGCATCATAGCTTCCTTTTTTATTCATTTCATTTTTCTTCATAATTATTTTATTTATTATAGGCTAATAATAGGATTAGTGGTAAGACTTTCAGAATAATAGCTCAGGAATGGTGGGGTGATTTTTTCCATGTTAGACTAATAACTACCCTCCCTTCACCAAATATTTTGAAACTAAGTGAACAACCGAACTGTAACAGGTATATTCTGGAAGCACTTAATCTTTGCCCTTTTGATCAAAAAATTGAATTTCATGTACATCCATACATGGGCTATCTCTTTCTTGAACCGCCAGCATGTCCAGAGTTCGTGGAATATAACATCATCTCCTTTGGGAGGCATCAGAAAAATCTGTGCCATAAAAACACAGAGAAAATTTTCATTTGCAATTACAACGAGGAGGTTTGACAGGACCCATCCCTTGTGATTTCACCTCAAAGATTTATTCCCTTGACTTTAACAGGAGCTAACCAGAAGCCTGAACTGACTGGATCTGACCACCAGGCAGCAGATCACCAAACCAGGCAAACTGCTCAGCCACAGCTGTATTTCAGTGGCAGATTCACTTAGATGGTGTGTCATTACCAGCACCTCCTAGCTAAGTAAGAACTAAGAAAGTCAAAACTACATGAATTCAGGGATGAGGCCAAAAGCAAGAGTAAGTGTCAAAGAGGACAAGGGATTGACTCCAGAACTTTATTCTTTTTCATATTTTGATTTACAAGCATCTATATGCAAGGCAACATTTTGTCCCATGCTAACCACATCTAAGACAGTACTCCAAGGGACCATCTTTGAATGTGTCTCAGTCACCAGGCTTTCCTCCCCTGAAAATAACCCAAATCTTGTGTCTTTTCATACCATCAGCTGCATGGTTATCCAGAATTGGTTACCCAGGCTCTGCAGGCACCAAATAAAAAATTCTTAGGATTATGTTAGTTGTTCTTTGATGAGTCTATAATTAGTTGACTAGCTCACTGAAGTCGCAAATAGAGAGGTCATTGAAAAAAAGATGCTAATCGTTAGAATTTTACAGAGACACAAAAGAAATTTGGAAAAATATCAAGTGGAAAAACACTCAGCTTGACATTTCACACCCTTCTGCATGTGCCCAGAATAGCACTGCAAAGGATTTGGACTTGTGAACAAACAGACACGACAAACTGATGGCTTAACAAACCCAGAAACAGCAATCCATAAACTTAAATAGCTAACTGAAGTAAATCACTGTAGCTCCATGGCTGTCAACAAAAGCTGTATCAATTTTCATCAGCCCAAAACCCCGTATTTCATTAGCCAGAATTGGAAACTGCCTCTATCTCTTCCATTTTCTCCTTCTTTCAAAAAACCACGAGGCTATTCATGTCAAAACATATTATTTGCTAAAAGTGATGTTATCCTGCATTAAGTGAATGTATTTAGCCAAACACTGAAATTCAAATCACTTTCAAAAGACAATTTTAATCTTGTTTTGCCTAAATAACTGCACCAGAGGATAAATTTGACTTAACCACTGATGAGTTAAAATTAAAGCGATTCAAAGAATGCAGTCTCAAAATTATCTGAATGATTTCCTGAAATTAAAAACATAAATCTGCACTTTTTTACTGTGAAATCTGTTGAAAAATCTCAGTTGAAGTCAACATCATGAGATGACTTATAGGTCCTAAACTCAATTGCACCAGAAACAACAATCCTGTGTGCCTGACCAAAACCTACTGAGACTTGCAAACGTCATAAAATAGGATGCCTGCACAACTTGGGGTGTTTTTAAACAAAAAGCTATGAAAAGTCTGTGGTGAATTAATTTAAGATTTGGAAGGACGGTTTTGTTGAACAGGAAACATATTTATCTCATCTGGTCAGTCCTGTAGAGTATGAAAACTGATACTATCCTTGGACCTAATAAACTATTCAACAATTTTTCAGACAAGACTGTAGGAAATCCAGTAGGTTTCATCTCTAGGTACAAACTTGAACCTCAAAGGACATTCACAGAAAGGATTACCAAAGTTTGCAGTGATGTGCAGGGAATATGAACTGATTTATAATTTGCAGTGCAAATGGAGAATACAAAGACTGATTTTAAATCTTCTAATCACACAGGTACAGCCACTGAAGCTGTCCACACGTGAAGGAGGTAATGTCACAAAAGAGGAGAACCCAGGCTACAAGAAGCTTTGTGGTCACACAGAAGGGAGACAGGGAAAGGAAGCTTTTCAGCCAGGAGGCACTCCGAATGTTCCCATGTCCCCGGGGGAGAGCAAAGGGCATTTACCAAAACCAGCTGTCTGAAGGAAGAGAACCTGCCTCATGGAACAACCTGCTAATCCTCCTAAAGCATTTTTCTCACTTTACCCATTGAGAGTAAAAATCTGCATGGACTGATGTTGAATAATATGTCTGTAATTTTGGCAAGCAGAAACGAGTTGGCTTCTGAATGTAATGGTGCTCCAGTCCTAATGCAGTAGATGGAGAAGAGCAGGAAAAAGTATTATGATGTCTATCTTACACTAGCAAAGTCTAATGAAGATTAGCAACACCTACAAAATTAGACACAGATTTTTAAAGCAAGTTGGATTCAGATAGTTTTTCTTTGCAGTTGCTGCATTTCTCTTGAAATGAGTCCCACAGGCATTATGATAAACAAGTCGAATATGCTGGTAAGTGACTTCACATCTGTGCATGAATACTTTTCTCAAGTCTTTGTCATTTAATAACTATTTTAATTGCATTGAATTAATAATTCCTTTCTCAACACTATCAGCAAACTGATACAAAAGATATATTACACATACACATATTTAATTGCAGAACTCCTTTCAAAATGTAATACTTTCAGTATTAGATTTTTTTAAAGTGCATCCAATGAAACTGTGATGGTGTTGCTAATAAGCGTGCATGGACAAAGGACCTAATGAAATCTGAGTGCACTGCACACTGGATTTGCTACAATAAGCAAAGTAAAGCCCAGATAGCCCAGGTATGTGTTCTTACCTCCCGTGAATATAAAATATTTCCAATTATCCATGGAGAATTTTAACTAGCTTTAACTCTCACAGACTGGTTTTTAAATGCCATGTATTTTTAATCTATACTATATTTAGCACTCAGGGCTGGTTTTAAAAGTTTCTGAACTCTTTAGATACGTTGCCTAGGAGCAACCATTTCATGAGGATGCAGTTATATTTAGCTATAGGTGCTACTTTTGGTATTCACTCCTTTTCTGAGATGGGAACCATCTCTACTGTTATGAACGTTTTTCTGCTAGTATGATGTTGGACAAACTGGACACTAGACATTGGCTTGCAGATAGTTCTCCATGCAGAGAAATGAGGATGGAAGCAGACACCGGTAAAACGGAGTTCTTCCAACCATAGCTCCTTTCATGCAGAGAGGACTGTTACCAGCCTCACCAACAAAATCTTTTTTTTCTCACAGAAGAACACAAATAGAAATATAGAAACAAATAGAACAAAAGGTTTGCTACCGTAGACACACTGATTGGCTTTTCATAGTATGGGCCAGGCTCGCAGGCACTCTGTGTTACAGTCTAAATGAGCAAATGCTGTGCGTAGTAAGGCACAGAAGAATTTGGAGACTGGTGATTCATTTAATCTGTCTCAGTGCATCCAACGAAGGATTTTTTCCAGTGGTGTATTTTCTTGTGTCTTATACAATTATTTATTTTACTTTAAATAGTCACAGTCACTTAGGGAATTTTACGTGATGGGTGCAACAGAAGGAGTGGCATTTACAATTATTGGTTTGTATTTCAGTTTAATTGCTCTTTCACTAAACTGACCTTCAGAGCCTTCATACCTTGAAAATAATATTTATTATCAGTGTTTAAACTTGGGATTTTGCTGAGTACTTTATTTTAAGAAGAAAACAAAATTACTCCATCCAGAAAACAAAACGCCTCTCCCAGCTGCTGCATATGCTTCTGCTCAAAGCAAGCAGGAGGGTGGGTGGGATTCAGTGCACAGCAATACCTCAAGCTTTTGGGTAAATAATACTTCATGACTTTTGCATTAGTTTGTAGTATATGCCAGCATGCCTTTGATTCCATCTGCTTCAAAGTACTGTGTCACAATCTCTGCATCCTGATTAGAAATGTCACTAATAATAAATTGGGAAGTGTAGTTAATCTGCCTAGTTATTTGACAGAAGTAATCCAATGGGATGTTCAGTAACTCAGCATAATTATCTGTTTCAAATCTTAATTAGGTGCTCTTGGCTGAGTTTTTCTGAATCTTCTTTTATATGACTTTTCTGATGTAGAAGCTTTGAAGACTGAACACTGAAGATTAATTTAATTTACTACTTAAAATCACACCTACTCATAGAACTGTAGATATGGAGTCTCAACAGGTATATAGCCACTTGTTCAGTGCATTTTGATATACTAACATCTATGTCTTGTGATTACAGTTTTACGTGAGAAATCATCCTTTAGTAATTATTGTTACAGTATAGAGTGCAAGGGCTTAAATTTACATTGGTTTCTCATATAGGATGCATTTACAATCCATAACATCCAAAAATATTATTTCATTTAAAAAAAAAAATACAAGTCAACATGGTAGAAAAGTAAAAGAGAAATGGGAGAGAGAAGGGTTGCCAACTCAGTCCCAGGATTACACGAACCCATTAATGCACGATCTGAAAACCTCTGATTACTTCAAAACAGGTCAACAAGTACCATTTGCCTCCCGTGGTACCATTAGCAACACATTATGGATACTGAAAGCAACATACTTTTCATAGAGTCTTTGTCCTCTCATGAAAACCTTCACCTCATTGTCCAGGGGAAACGTCCCATCATCTTTTCGGAAGCGGTAGAACAGTTTCACATCCTTAAATTCCTTATGCTCATCACAGACTGAAACATTAAACAAAAAAAAATTTTCATACAGATGTTAAGGAGCTGAGGTTACATTTAGCAGCTATCGCCGCGGAACTTCAAAGCAAGCACATATGGAGGCTAACGCACTGTATTTCTAGAGGATACAGCTCTATTCAGTTCTAAGAACTGATGAAAGGCTGAAGAAGACTTTCAGACAGGTAATCACATTTCTAGGTGAGGGAGATAGGTGTTCATCAGTTTTGTAAGTATTACTGTGAACATAAAGATTAAAAAAGCATTCACTGCTATATACCCAGAAAAATCTTTTGATGAAAATAGTCACGTTAGCTTGTTTGTTTAAAAGGCCACCAGTGTAGGACACCCAATAATTTAAGGTCTGACAAACTTCTTAAAGTTACTTACATCAGTTGAGCAATGGCATAGGAAACCCGAGACTTGCTGCAAAAACAGTTAAAATCAGATTTTTCTGCCCTCTTAAAATTTTCTCCACTGCTCTGCCAAGCCAGCTAGCAAATAGCAGGTACAACAGCAGCACTCTGAGAAATCCTAATTGAGGTTTATAAGACAGCAGCTGATGATGGGCTCTTGTAATTGCAGAAGAGCTCCAGCAAGGACAGAAATTAACGGGAGAGCTATCCCAACCAAGCTGCTCCTAGCAGGGCTGTCAGCCCTGCTCACCTTCTGCACCACAGGAGCAGAAACTGGTACCCCCTGTTACTTGACATGGGAGTGGAAAGGATGCTCTCGGCATCCTGCAGAACCCAATTAAAACTCTCCCATTTTATCCTAGCTCACTTTGCAAACTCTTTTATTAATATGAGTACAACACATGAACTTTTTCAAGAAATACCTACACTATATGTAACATATACACACATATATGTAAAATTAGTACAGCAGTTACAGTGTGCAATTAGATACTGAGGCAGAAAATATTTGAAAGCAGTTAAAAGCTTTAAACAAGCATTCAGCAATAAAACATCTATTGCTCAATTAAATTAAGTCACTTAGGCATCCAGGCAACTCTTTACTGACATTTTCGCAATGGAGGATTAAGTAGTCAGACTTGAATACCCTATAATTACTTTATTCTTTAACTATCTACTGTGAGTCCTAGTTTCCATAACAACCAAGAATTTTAATTTAATACCCAAGAAGAAGATGTAGAAGTGGCACTCATTCAGTATGTGCATTTCTTACTTTAATTAAGGTGTTGTTAAAGTATCGAGGATAGCAGCAGTATTGCTGCACATACAGTGACCTCTGCATAAAGTCAACAGTCATCTGTTCACAGTCACACAGTTTTCTCTTAAAAATGGAACAAATGGTACATTTTGCCTTTTTGAAATGGGTAGTACTTTTGAAATCAAGGGCTTGGATTTTCTTTGTTTGTGTGCTTCCTAGCCTTTTTGTGCACCAAAAGGCAACTAAATGCTACCACTGAATTGGAATTCTCCTTTTCATCAGCGTAAATTGTTATTCAAAACGCTGAAAAGAACACATCTGAAATAGCCAAGAAGTTTAGGAGAAAATCGGGGCACAGTTGGACCACTAACTTTCTTGCAGCTGTACCAGCACTAATGTTTGTGCATCTGGTGTGAGGGACAGGGCCAGAGAACTAATCCACGTGAGAAAAATGACCTTTTTTTGCGGGTTGATCTTTCAGATGGATTTTTCATCTGGAAAACTGTGCTCTGGGGAACAGGGAGGTGAGGCCAGTGGCGAGAGGGGACAGGATCCAGCTGGGGTTGCTCTGGAGGCAGGGAAGCAGCAGTACAGTCTCCAGTGACTTCCCTCCCCCTGTACTGACATGGGGAATGTCACTCCACACCTCTTTTGCCTCTCCATGTCCCTCACGCCACAGGGGACCTTGTGAAACAGCAGAGTTCAAGGGAGATGCTCCCTTTCTGACAGGAAAGAAAGTATCCTACTCGTCCTATACCTGGTCAAAGAACAGGAGCAGGATCTCTCTGTTTCACAGCAGTCAGTAAAATGTAGCTCAGAAATTTTTAGCAGCCGATACTGCACTTACCATGGTGGATAATGCTGTGATCGAGTAACTTCTGCACCAGTTTAATTGCCGTCTCTCGGTCTGAGGCCTCCTTATGGTCAATCAGCCAGTCGATTAGCTCTTTGGCAACGAAGCAGTTTGGGTAGGTCTTAAGGTGGTGTCGTCGATCTTTAATGACCTTTTCTTCATGCAGTCGGAGCCTGGGGATCAAATCACTGTATGAACATCAAGTGTGAAGCGCCTTTGTAACCAGCAAGACTGAGACAAGAGCAGAGCAGATGCACCTAAGCCCCGCTCACAGGATGAGCTTTGCAGGTGTTGCATGGAAGAGGAAGAGACTCGGTCACACATCCAGTGATGGCATCTGACCACCAGGCAATCTGCAGCAACCATTTGTTAAAAAATGGTTTTCTGCCCAGCGGAAAATATTAAAAAATGAAGAACAGCACAACATAGTAAGCCCATTAAAATATTTTCTCTAGATCAATTAAACTGTCAATTATTTTGAATTAATTTTTTACATTACCACTAATACATTCCATGTTACTCTTTTTTTTTTTTTTTGTATCACTGTCATAGGGGGTTTTTTTTTTATATCTCATTAATTTTTTTAGCTGTAGTTTCTTCCTTGGTAACAGCATTTTACCTCCAGCTGTACAACAAGCATAGCATTTATGATTTACAATAAAGAAGTTCTGAGTAATGCTGTAATAATTGTAGGGAGTACAACCATCTCTATTTTCTAGAGAGGGCAATAGCACAGAAAGGAGTTAACTTGTGCTTCAAGAAGAACAGAGTAGAAATCCAACCAATTGCTGTCTCAATGTGATTCCAGTATGAAACTATTACTTCTCTTTAGAACGAAAGAAAGGCAACATATTTGGCTGAAATCAGTGAAGAAAATATTAGTACGGCATTATACAAGGCTTACATAGACTTCTACCTAAAAATACTAGCAAAGCTATGTTTCTGTTTTGCAGCAGCTTGCCTTGAACAACATTGGAATGGCCAAACTGTGATATGAATTCATAATCAGATTTGCAAACTTCATAAAAAAAAAAGAAGGTTTTTTGTATTAAAAATACTGATAAATCAGATTAGTATTCTGGAAAGAAGTGCTGGTAAATATTCCATTTATTGTTAAATTATCTGAGCTAAACTACCTTTGATTAAAGCATATTTTCCAGATGTGCTCTAACCACTGTTGCCATACTTAGAAAGAAAAGCCTACACAGTTTTAATTATAGAACATGCAATTATCAGTGTCTGATGGAACTTTACATTTAAAATATATTCCAGGTTCCGTTAACATTCATCCAGTCTTACATTGCACAATAATCTGCAAGAACAAAACTAGGGAAAAAGCATATAATACATACGCAGATGGCTCGACCCAGCTTTCAGTCATCAGTTTAAGTCTAAATGGATGGAGTTCATCTAATACAAGAGGGAAACTCCCTTCTATTAAATTCTTTGTCCAAACATTGTGTAGGAGTGTGCCTGGACTGGTCTGGCATTCCACAAACAAGCCAGTAGCCAAGAACCCCAGAAATGTGTATCTATGTCTTAAATCCTGACTGAAGGCTTTCCTGCAGTTGGTGGGATTATAAATATTTCAAGTTCTCTGGTATGTCAAAAGACACAGGTTCCCACTACAACTGTATTCCTGACTCAGAGCATTTATAGGGTCTCTCTATATACCCCTTTGTCTATATTCATAAAACTCATAGAAATTTTATTATCTTAATTATCTCCACCCACTTGCTAAATTGCATCCAACTTTGCCAAGAGGTTATGAAATCATTAAGTCAAACAGAGCAAACCTCAAGAAACCTGAAAAACCAAATTTACTCACTATTTCCAAATGAAAGTGGGAACTTTTTCTGCAGTCTATAGCAATTGTATCCATATTGAATTATGTCCAGGCTAATTTATTTGCAATAAGAACAGAGAAGGAATTCAGATTTTCTCCCTGGTGGTGTACGATGTTTTCTTTGTCAGTGCTCCCTCACCTCTACAAGCCTGATAAAACTCAAACTGTATGGAAGAGAAGTAGCTCAATAAAATGAAATTGTATCTAAAAGCCTCAAGTAAAGTTATTGAGCATAAATTGCAGTATGCAAATCAAAAGTTTAGGCAGGAATTCTAAAAATCTGCCTGTGTTCAGAAATACTTAACAGGAGACAAATCAAATGGGATAAAAAGGAAAAATAGTAAATGTAGCAGTAAATGCAATTATACACTGTAATCAACACTCAAGTGAAGTGGCCTATCCTGTATCGCTTGGCACTGGGAAACAGGTTTCTCACCAAAAGACACTGATGTTTTCCCTTCACGTAATGCTAATCACTTTTGCATGATGACTGGAAAAGACCTAACTTGACACCAGTCACATTTCTCTTGCTAGAAAAAGTTTTTCTGAAGATCTGTTTAGGAGAATAAGCTCGCTGACAAACCCTGACCTGTCTGAGGGTAGAAGGTGGAGAAGAGAGATAGAACAACAGAGGTTGATGGGGGGACACCTTGATTCAACAAGCCTTTCAAAACTCGTCCCTCCTTCTACAACTGAATAGCTTAACACCAGAAAACAATCTTGGGTACACCAGTACATCATCCATATGTAATTCCATATTACCTGCCAGATTTTGCACTTGGGGCCACAGTCTCCCTTACCTGCAGAAATCAGCGTAAGAACAGGCTTACTAGCCTGTGAACTCTAACAGGCATATAAAACCCTTTAATATTTACAAATTGATACCCAAGGCTCTTATTCATGCTTACAACAAATAAAGACAGCCTCTATTTGCAAGCACGTGTGCCAGAACAGTTTTTTTCAGGGGCCTGTTTAAACAGGAGTGGCTCCTAATTAACAACATGTAGGGACTCTTGCTTCTAGAAAAGCCTTCCTCCTTTTTAATATGGAACGGGCTAACCCAGAACACGCTGCTCCTGCTTTGCAGTAGACGTGGTCAGAGTTAATCAGGAACAATGTTATTGATGAGAGGCCATTTAGGCAGTTTGCCAGCTGTCAGAAAAGTCATAATGGAAAAATCAAAATCTCTGCCTAGAAATGAAGAAACAGGTTCTAGCTTGGGCAGAAATTGCTCCTGAAGCTACATGAAACTTGCATTTTGTTTTCCACCAGGGAAATTATGCATTTTGAAGTTTCTTGCATCTTTTTCTGAATCAGTGGGTAAGGATTTGCAAAGGCTATGCCTGCACAAATGTCCAGCTTTCCTTTTAAATCCCAGAATAGGCCAGCCTGCTGGCTGAAGACAGCAATGATGTCACTAACTGGACCACAGTCCAAATATCTCACCCAGCTATTACCCTCTATCAAGTCTAGTAGTTTGTGCCTGGCTAATATAAATCTTGCAGAGCACTATCCAGTCCTAGTTTCTGTGCATGGAAAGACAAAAAGCTTCCTGCTATTCTTGGTAATTTTCCAAATAATTAATCTGCTGTTTCCTAGGACATCCTCTATAGTCCCTATGTTTATCCTAGCAAGGCTCAGTAAAAATGTGCAGGGAACACATTCGTTCCTGACACTCAATGGACAACATGGTATGAAGACATTCATATTTTGCTCCACTCATTCACCTCTTCTAACTTGTCTGAAGCAATCATACACATACATACATATGCATCTATCACACAATCATACGATAATTTGGGTTGGAAGGGACCTTTAAAGGTTACCTAGTCCAACCCCCCTGCAGTGAGCAGGGACATCATTAACTGATCAGGTTGTCCAGGGCCCCATCCAACCTGACCTCGAATCTTTCCAGGGATGGGACAACTAGCACCTCTCTAGACAACCTGTTCCAGTGTTTCACCACTCTTACAATAAAAAATTCTTCCTTTTTTTGAAAAATAAGGAAGTAATATAGAGAAGAAATAAATAAGAAATACTGTGTTATCTTATTAAAAAAAAAAAATAAATCTTCCTTATATCTCATCTAAATCTATCCTCTTTTAGTTTAAAACCATTACACCTTGCACTTTTGCAATAAAAAATATCCCTGTCACAGGGTGTCAGGGGTTGGAAGGGACCCTGTAGATCTTCAAGTCCAACCCCCCTGCCAGAGCAGGACCATCCTGCTCAGGATGGTCCAGCACAGGTCACACAGGAACACATCCAGGCAGGTCTTGAAAATCTGCAGAGGAGGAGACTCCACAACCTCTCTGGGGAGCCCGTTCCAGTGCTCTGTGACCCTTACAGTAAAGAAGTTCCTCCTCATG
>JAAGNO010029599.1:65287-79657 GCA_033439905.1 Ceryle rudis
CTTTTCGTAAGTCAGAGCATTCACCTTGATCCTTATTCACCAAGTAACAGCATCAGCCTCTGTTGAATGCTGGTAGATTTAGATTATTACAACAGTATGGCTGCATTTACAACATGCTTCAAACTCTTGAGTCTGGCCTGAACTTGAATCCAAAACACACGTTGCACTGACAGTTAGGGATAGGCTTTAGATGGGCAACAGGATAAGTGGAAGTGAGAGGTTAGGTAAGAGAGGTTAGGGCATACACGTCTCTGTTACACAGACTTAGATACCCTCATCAGTGTAAATGGCCCAACTCTGTGTGTTAATCCTAAATCTAATTCATTTACTCAAGAGAAGCCTTGACATCATCCTGAAGAAAGGCAGGATCTGTAGGAGCCTGGTTATGGCTGCTCCTCAAATGGTGTCAATAACCACAGTCAGACAGATGGACCACTGGCATTTCTGGTAGTAGCTACCCAGGTACGTGGAGGCATGCTAAAGACCATGCCAAGGTTTAGTCCATTACTCACCATAGCCACCAAAGCACAATGCAAACAGTGCCAGTTAGGTATTAATTTGAATGTAACTACAACGAGCTTTCAGGATACTAACTATGTAAGATTTCAGTCCATACATAAGCAAGCTGTGCATATATGAACAGCTGTAACTGCAAAAGGTTTGTGGCCACTGAAGAAATGAAATCATCAACCAAGTGGCCAACACCTTTCTCTGCCTTTTTCCACAGATCTATCATTTTCTGAGGGGAAACACTGGTATTTTACATGAAAGGATGTACTCTGTACAGTGTTCAGCCTGAAAGCAAAATGTCACAATTTCCAGTCCACTGGAACTTTTCCTTAGCCACTCTATGTGTAAATTAATTCTTCTCTCCATGTTTATTGTGCTTCTTCTAAATAGTTTACACAATCCTTTTTTCTTCCACCTTTGCCCTAGAAATGCATTTCCCAAGAGGGAAGCTGGCCTCATATAAACTCAGATGTTCCATATTAATCAGAAAAGAAATCAACACAGAATACAAACACATTTCATGTGAAATTATGTAGGATACACTGTTTCAGCGGTGTTGTTTTACAGATTTAAAAAAAGAAAAAAAAAGTCATATAAAGTTCTTAATGTATTAGTTTGGAGCAGCTCTACCTCCTCTGTAGCCAAACGAAATGAATGCAAGCAATTATCTTTTCACTACTACTGTTTGATTCATAACAGTAGGCCGGAAGCATAGCACTTGGAAAACCACCACTTTATAGAAATCTAAAATGACTGGATTTTCTCCATTATTAAATATTTTTAAAGGATAGAGGCCTTGCAGCATTCTGACAAAGCAAAATGGCAAACGGAAAGCAACAACTCTCGTTGCTTTGAGTATGTTGAAAGAAATACTATTATTTTCCAAAAGGTGGGAAAATGGTTGGGCACATGCCCGATTTAATCATGTCTTTGATCTCATCTGCAAAGGCAAGGGAATATATCTCATTACCTTCCAGATGGATTATCAGATGAGACATGCCACACCAAAGGAAGAAAGCATTAACAGTTCTACTACCTTCTTCCCTCAACGCAGGACTGAAAATCCACTTTCCACAAGCAAAGCTGGATCCATGGGACTGTGGAAAACCAGGAATTTATGCACATAAATAAAATCCCAGACTGAGCCTCTGTGCACCACGTCAGAGGATCTGAGAGCACTCAACCCATTTGTTTTATTGCCACGCAGGCAAAGAGAACGGAGGAGTAGGTGGTAGTATCAGCACCCTGATACTACTGCTTCTCTTGTAATGCCAGCATGACACAGACAGCAGGATTTCTGGCATTAACATGATCTACTGGCCTTCCACAATGTGTTACTCTGTAGACTGCCCCAAATTTTTTCTCTATTCTCATCTCTCAAGGACTGGTAACAAACCAGTATGTGTCACGTATGTGCACACTGGTTTCTGTCCCCCAAGTTCTTAAAATATGGACCTGCAGATAACCTCACAGACACTTTGAAAAGCTCTCTTTGTGTCAGGAAGAGTTGTGATGTTGGCATCTCATGAATCTCACATAATTCGGGGTAAAATCCTGCCCGGACTTAAGACCAGGTCAAATGTAGTCAAGGGAATCGTGTTCTTACCTTCACATCTTCATAAAAATCTCAGCTGAAACAGAGAGATCTCAAAAATTCTTAGGCATTCATTTGGAAATCAATACATTTCTCTCTCTTAAATTTGCTTGAAAAGATGGGCAATGTGAAAGGAGTGGTACTGTCAACCATCACCTCTGCTGTACAAACTAACCCAGTTGATTTTTCACTGAAATAGGTTAGGAAGTATTCTCACATGCCCTATCATCAGTGCAACTGAGTGGATAACAATCTCTGGTTAACAGTAACAAAATGCTGATATCAGCCACCACAGCTTCAAGAAGACATCACACTGTGCGTACAAGAAATACAGAGTAATTCGGGTTGGAAGGGACCACTGGAGATCATCTGGTCCAATGTATACGCACGTCCAGTTAGTACAAGTTCCTCAGGGTCATGTCTAGGCAAGATTTTTAATACCTCTGAGCTTTTCTGGACTCCTATTCCAATTTTTTACTTACCCTCATGGAGAATAATTCTTTCCAAATATCTAATTAGAAACTCCCTTGCAAATTTTGCCTACTGCCTCTTGTCCTACCCCTGTGCACCTTGGAGAAGACTCTCTCCCTGTTTCCCTGCACCTTCTCATTTTGGTTGCAGCCAGCAGTAAGATGTTCCCGAGCCTTCTCTTCTCCAGGCAGTGCAGACCCAGCCCTCAGCAACTCCACGTACATCATGTGCTCCAGTGTGAGCTGGGGTGGCCCCACCCTTAGAGCCAGCCCTCCCTGGGCCTTGCTCCAGTGCATCAAAGACACCTTTTTGCTGTCTATTTTAGACAGTTACATGGTTTTTCATAAATTAAGATTGAGATAATAACGCTTTTAATAAACATTGCTTTGTTTCTTGTGCTCAGAATACTTTTAGAAAGCTACTTTCATCACCGTGTCTAATTAGACAAGCAGCACTATCATGCCAATGGCTCCTGTTACTCTGGAGCCATTTTTCTGAGATCTGCTTATCAGTTTAACCTTATATATCTCTGGTATTTCCCAAAAGACCTGAAAGGTCTGAGTTTGTCCAAATGCTATTAGTTTTGAAAATATTTTAATTATCCACAAGTCTCTAAGCTTCTAGGCCCAAATAAGTCTCAAAATTATACTTGTACAATCTCTCTGGGGATTTGTACATGATAATGCTATTTTTAGCTTCTTCACATCACAATCTCCCTCTGTTTGCACTGACCAAGCAGCAACATAGCAGTTTAAGCTAGGAGTTACTCTTTCTACATCTTACTAAAAATAGCTAGAGGAAAGTGTAAGTTAATTACATCCTGAGCACCAGGAAACAATTAACAGCTTGTTATTATATCACCCTGATTTCTAAGCTATACAATTATATGCTACTGCAGAAAAGGATGTGTGATTATCAAGAGAAGGATCTTCTCTGCTAAAAATGAAAGGAAATTGTTCCATCACTGACAACCAGTGCTATAAATAATGCTTAGCTAATACCTTTTCAGAAATCATTTCCATTATTTGCAATCCTAACTTTGAGTGATGTGTAGGCCATGCGTTGTCAGATTTGCCTCTCATAGAGGATGAGCATAAATGCTGGACTCTGATGCCTCAGACAAGCACCCACAACTTCATCTTCCTGTGAATATCCTGCAATACTCATTTGAATTAAATTAAAAATAATTGTTTTTACAAACCATATTGTAATTATGTCTTGTGTTTGGTTTACCCCTTAAATCAGAGCTGAGAATGGCTTGTGAAAACCCAAAGGATTGCACAAGCTTGCTTTAACCAGCCCTGACTCTTTGAAGACACGAGTAGCAATGTGAAGACCAGTGGGTACAACATACAGACGCTCCTTTTCAACTCCTGCCGATAAACTCATTTGGCCCAACATGCAGGAAACTGGTACAAGCCCAGGGCAAGCAGATTGTACAACAGTACAGCTGAACACTAATGGAAGATATTATGGCAATGTATCTGTTTTGGCAATGGCCCTTAGCATGAGAAGCAATGAAACAAACACACACAAACCTCCACAACTCCGAGTCAAAGGCCACTGCACTAGATGGCAGCTGTGTTACTGGGGGTGGGAGAATCTTCCTAAACCAGGTAGATGATATGAGATCCATAAAGGATAAACACAATAGTGTTAGTACTGCTTATCAGCAGAATTTTAGTCTCTGCAGATTCCTTGTGCAAAGCACCTCCAGGATAGCTATACATGTCCCCTGGAAAGTTCAAGTTCTGTTCCAAGTTCTCCTTGCCTACTATCTTACATCTCAAGGCTTCTTCTATGCACTGTCCTTAAGAAATATCATCTTGTCTGGCTGTTATCTAGCTGGAATGCTCTTCGAAAGACAGTTAACACAGCTCTGGATCTCAGTAATGCTGCCCATCCCCTCGACTCCTTCCACTGCCTCCTCTTCTGGCAGACCAAACACAGTATTACTGTGCTTATCTTCACTTTCAAGCTCTCACTTTTGCTATCGCTGTCTCTTGGGCGGTGTTGGCTTTTGCCCTGACTGGCCTTTTATTCCTGTTTTGCCCTGTTTTGCGATTCAGTTTAAATCTTCGAGCGAGCATCTTTGCGCTTGCTGCCTTGATAAACAGGAGGCACCCTCACTCAAAACAGCCACAGAGCTGTCTGGATGTAGTCCCCCAAATCCTGTTCAACACTGCTATGATCTCTTCCAAAAACGTGACATCTAAACAGGGGTTGGGCAGGGGAAGACCAGACTAAAGGGGCTCCTGAGTTGGCACAGCTATACTTTAACATCAGGGTTTGACTCCATGAGAAGCCAATCTCAATGTGGGGTCCCCCAGTAAAAGGAGGATCTGTGGAGCTCCTCTTCTCCTGATCCCAGGCCAGCTGACCTTATCCCTTGCACTGTCATTGGTGCTAGTTTGACACAATGGTAACCTGGCTGAGCATACCTGTCCGCTCACCACGGAGTCAGACATGCACCAATGCAGGTACATCAGGTCAAGTAGCAGAAGCCCCAGTCCAGGGGACTTGGGCTGCCCTTTTCTGCAGCAGCATTTAGACACATCAGCTCAACACTGCTGTAAAACCCACAGCATGACCTACAATCCCCTGGTTCTCCACAGAAATCATAAATTCTCATCTGCCTGCAGATCCCTGTGACACAGGTCTGGTGGCCCACGTAGTCATCCACACAATTGCAAGGAAATGGAGGATTATGGCCTTGTTATGTGAAAACCAGCTTCTGTATTTGCTCTAAGTTAGCAAGCCCAATCAGGCATATTTTTTTAATTATCTGTAAATGCACCTTTGAGATTTGAATGCATTTACTGGATTGAGGTACTGTTAAGAAGCAAACTATGAAGACTGTAAATTTATAGGGCTGATAATTAAGGTAGGGGTTGCACTCTGAAGTGCTGTCACTTTAGCAGCATTGTGATGTGCTGGACATACAAATGATACAGTACAAATGTCAACATATTTTCTCTATTCATGCACAATACTCTGACAAGAGTGCACAAGTAAAGGTAAAAATCTTGGAACAATCTAGGTAAAGTGCACAGTTTCAGTTCCTATCTGGTAATGTGTGCATTGGTCATTTAAAGTAAACATGATTTTTATAGTCTGCCTTCTACTGGAGCCTGAATTTTTTTAATGGAAACCCAGCAAATGTTTGAGCCACGTTGAGCTGAGGCAAATTAAGCACTGAGGGGGTGGTCAAGCAAATCCAGCTGTGGCTGCTGTGACCACTCCCTCTCTCTGTCCTTGACCAGGCATTTCTGTTGGCTCCCTCAGCCCAGTGCTGAACCTATTTAGAAAGTTAAATTTTTCTTACTTGGCTTCAGCTGCTTTAGTTCCCTGAACTTCTGGTACCAGATGAACTCCAGTGCACCATGCAAGGGAATCGATAAGAGCAGGGCAGTAGCAGCCTGCAGTTAGATCTGCAGTATCAGAAAACCACAGCCCTAAACTGAAGTTTAGTGACGTGGGGTAAGCCACCACTCATTTCTCCCCCCATACTTCTTCAGAGAAAGCTTTTATGTGGTCATGCAGTAAATTGATTTGTAGAACTGCCCCAACTGAAGTATCAGCCGTCCAAAAGCCCTGCTGATCACTACCCCAGTGCAGGTCACCCTATGCTGATGGTCCAGAGTTGCTTAAGCCAGTCTGAAGGAGGGAAGCACAGAAAAGGGAACCAGAAGGCAGAAACACCTGTGTCAGTGTGGGTACAAGAAAGAGGGGACTACTGTTTTCAGTGGCCATACCAGCTTGAATACTCCTCTAGCTCCAGGCACACCTGTATCCCTGCAGAGCTGTACCACGACAAAGAACCCAGCCGAGGAACAGAGAAATAAATGTAACAGAAGTAGACCTGCTGAAGATGACTGCCTAAGAAGGCTCCTTTGGCTTCACAGATTTCTGTAGAGCCCCGGTGAACCTGTGACCCAGGCTGTGGTATTTTTTGCCTTTCTCCATGCTTCCATGAAACTCAATGCTTCAGAGTTTCCAAAAAATACAGGAGCAAGATTGCACATTATTTAACTTTTTCTCCTGCTATATTTATGAAATTGATTAAAAACCCCTTCTCAGCTTTCCTTTTGCTAGCTAGTGGGCGCAAACAGCCTTTGTAAATCTGTCTCTCCATTCTATTCTAATACCAATAGTCTTAGTCGAATCAGTGTGACTGGTGATCCTTGTGATCCTGTGTTCAAATAGCTTTAAGATGTATTTAATTCCAGTGGTTTATACATTAAAATTTAAAATATATGGTTTATATGTGCTGCTCTTGCTTCAGAAAATTAGAAACAACAACCCATGACTAACATGTGAAGTACATCCTTCATTCAATCAATGTTAGTGGTTCTGCCAAGACCTGAAGCTTTGCAGTTTGTCTATATTAGCCTTTAGAACCTCAGTGAAGTTTTTCTTCAGAGACCAGGTACACAAACCACACCTGCTTAGCACTTGCTTCTTACCCAGCCTTTCATCCCCTTTGCCAGTTCTTCATCAGTTTAATATCTTCCCACGAAAAAAACGCAGTGCCTGGATGCTTACTGATGGAGACAAAGAGGTCTATGTCAGGAACTCACATGGTCTATGGAGAGGCTAATGTTTGCTGTTGTGACAATATACTTCACTTTCTTAAGTTTTACATCACAGAAAACACTGATATTCTTTAAGTTTTACATTTCCAGAAGTACTGGAGTCTACAGATATAAGAAAAACCTCAATTAAAATGAGATACACTGCTTCCTCTCTAGTCCTTGCCCATTTACCCCAAAAATGGTTGACATCTCTCCTGACTGCAGTCTGGTCTCTCACTCTGCAAATGGGACTTTGGAGGGAGAAAAGAGCAGATTCTTTCCCGAACATGCTCCCCATCCATCCCAGCACATACAGTATCACCCCTGCATCTCCACACTTGGGAATTATTTTTCTTTATGCTTTTGGGATGCCACTCTTGGGCTCAGCGTCTGATCTCCCAAACTTGAAATCCCAACCTCCACAGAGTCCCACTTTGGTTGCCTAAGCTTGGCAGCTTCACACAGACCACCCCTCGCCAGCCAGGGGCCCCTACCGCTGCAAGAAACTGCTACCGATTGCAGCCAAGATTCGTGTTGCAAGGGCTTTATTTTTTTTTCAGAGCATACAGTGCCTACCCCTGCTGGGACTCGATAAATAGTTCAAATTCCTAGGTGTTATTGCTACACAAATAGTAAATAATAATGACAAGTGATAGGAGGTCTTCTCTGTCACAGTGCCAGCCTATGGTCACTGGTCCCATGGGAGCGGGGGTTGTGTAGTAAATGCAAAGCTAGGTAGCTTTTGGCACATTAGTTCTGCCTTCCCTGCATGAGCATCAACATCAAAACATTTCCTTCACCTATTCGTGAGCAGCTCCTCTAACTTAAAATAAATAAAAAATATTCTTGCACATGCTACAAACTTGCAGGATTCTTTGCTTGCCTGCTGGTCTCTGCTAGGCTGAGACAAAAGTTAATGATTGACTCCATCTGGAACGGAATACATAAAATATACAGCACAAACCACTCGTACAACATCTGCCTTCTTGTGTATATAGCAAAAGAGCGATCGCTATTTGCACGTGCATTGTTAACTACCTGATCTCTGAGCTGTTTGTATCCAAACTGCTCTGAGGAAAGCTGCTGCTGATGGGAATGACTGATTTATTAAAAGGCATAGCTTAAAGAAATAGAACTTAAAGGAAAGAACTGAGCAAACAGAACCCCTACCTCCTGATTTCTAGAATTGTTGACTAACCACAAATTTTACTGAATGACATGATAAATTGAGATTCCTGGTCCAGGAATCGTATATATTTATATATGCTATACATATATGTATATGCACATACATATGTATCTATGTCTGCATACATATGTATACCTATAGGATTTGATGTTATTAAAATTGAAAGCAAGATTGAAAGACATGAGAAGCTGCATCAAGTATCAAAGATTCAAGAAAAAATGAACACACAAATCTCAGAAACACCTCCTTTTTATAAAATTAAAATAATTTATACTAATTAAATATGTAATTGAAAGTGAGAAGGTAGAGTTAGCAGAAAACTTCTTGATTTCAGAGCACTTCATTTTGCAGCTCTGCCACCCTTCACTTTGAAACCAGTTCTTTCAGTGTACCACCCTGGTGGAACTTCATGAAGAAGATTCCCCATTTTTGATTGCTTGATTTTGGAAACAAATTAATGAAAGTGAAATTATTTGGACAGAGTTGTGGAGCACTTTGTTCCACTGAGATCTCATGCTTCTGTGTCCAACCCACCCTGAAGAAGTTAGAAGGTGAGAGCCTTATTTCTTATCACCTTCTCCATGAGACAACTGAAATCTATTATTTCAGGGTTAGTTTTGAGCCCAACTGGTAGCTCTTTGCTAAGGGAAATGTAGCCACTGGTGGAGAAATAAGGAGGCTGCAATAACAAGAGGTGGGGGTTAGAAAAAAACATCATCCCTGTAGGTGGAAGTAAAATATTGGATTGCCTTAGGATTTCCAAAATCTTATCTTAATAAATTCTGTCTCTACAAATGGTATATACATTTGTTTAATATCTGAAGACCAGTCAGAACCTGACTTGCGCAGAAGTGGCTTCTAGACAATTCTGTATCTTAAATCCTTATGTTCCTTTTAGTGCACAAGCTTACACAGTCATAATAGTACACCACTAGAATGTTAATATACTTTCAAACACAGTGATAGCATTTAATAAACTATGTAACTATATGGTTAATGTGTTTCTGTATTATAGCAATACATTAACACGAAAGCTCTCGCGATTACACTTCTCTAGGAACTGTTATTGTTAAGTGCCGTGGCTTTGTTACACATTAGACTGTCAATGAACTTTTGAACCCTACCACCATGAAAAAGGTTATTGCTCAGAATAAGAAAAAAAATTTATGGACCTGTAGGTGCTATCATCCTTCAGAAGTTAATGACTCTGAAAGTTACCCACTCCAGTATGTTAAGAAGGTTTCTTAAAGTGATAATCTTCCTGAAGTGAGACCTTTGGAAGACCAGTGAAAATTGTCTTTGACTTGTCTTGCAGCTTCAAAATGTGTAGCTGTTTATCATGTAAAACTTGTTTTGTAAGAGGAAACTCATATACAAACTCTGATAAAAGGCAAATACCTGTTAAACTATATCCTGCATTTTATCTCTTTCAAAAGAAAGAAAAACCTCTAAGAAGCATGCTTCATATTTCTGTAAGCAGAACGAATAAAGATGAAGAATTCTAAGAACTATCAAAATCAGTCTCATCTAACAAGTTTTCTAATTATTTACTCAACTACTTAACAGAAGTATGAATCAGGAAAGGTGTTGCTTCTTGTAAAGGCTCGTGATAAAGAGGTATGCAAAAGTCTGCAGACACATTAAATGTCATTCAGGTTACACTTACTAGAGAGAACTGCACCATATATCCAATGGAAATTGATGATTTACAAAAAAAATAAATAAATGTATATTGCTGTTTCGTCAACTGAAGCCTGAAGACACTGTGAATGATTAGACACATTTTCTGCAAGAAATGAGGGACTCTTGGAAGACATACCAGATTCTGGTGACAACCTGGCATCAAGAAACAATTAGCAGATAAGGCAGATTTCAGAGACCTCTGACTTGTAAGACAGGCAGACAGCATGCATATCAAAACATGTCCATTGAAACTGCTTTTGGTTAAAAGTTAATGCTAAGTTAATGCTCAAACCCCGTCAGAGACACTTTAATCCTTCTGCCAAACAGTGCTGAAACAGGTACAACCTATTGCCTTCAACTGGGAGAGAAATGAGCTTGGTATTGCTCTGCTTCCAATAAAATTCTAATTGACATCAGTAGTGCCCTTATATGTTCCTGTTATTATGCTTCCAATGATCAGTATCCAAAGCACTAAGGCTGTGTCACCTTCCTTCAGGCACACCCAGCGAGACCAAGGAAGCTCAGGGATATTTGCAGGCAGGGATATAGTGAGGTGGAAGCTTTGAGAGGGTCTCCCAGTACTGAGAAAGCTGAAGGTCACGTGAACCTCATGCGCAGAGCTCACAGCTTCTTCTGGAGACAGGTCCATACTCATCACTCTGAACTTATGGAGCCTTTCAAGGGCAGCTCTGTTGCAGCCATCCTCCAAAGAAAGAGCTCACCACTAAATAGCTATAGGGTCCCTGAAACTGCAGCAGAACAGAGAGAAGAGATGAATTTTCAGGTGATTGGAGAAATCAGGCAGCCAGACCCCCAGCAGTTTGTACTTGCAGGGCTGTCAGTGCCTGGAAAGCCTGCAGCTGGATTGTACCCATCCCAGCTCATGCCTTGCTCTTCCTAGTTTTCTACGTGGCAGCGAGAAGCTGCCAAAGGGTCTGTCCTGAAGTGTCATACTGCTGAAAAATTCAGTTTTGTTTCATGGCTGTCAGGCTGAGAGTTTAAAGTCTTGCCATGAGCCAAACTTCAGAAGTTCTCACTTTAAAAAATATGTTTCAATTAACCATAAGTAAGAGTTAGGTATTCACTCAGCCAGCTACTGACTATAGAGGCAAAGGACACCAGTGGATGTAAAAATTTACCTCATTAGCTAAAATATCGTAAAAGATCCTGATTCTTTTCCCATAAATCACCCCACCCATGGATTAAGATTTACTTCACAGCCTCATCTTCCAGAAACTGCTTATGATCAAAGCTGGTGGGCCCAGTGCCAGTGTGTGCCAGCAGCCAGCTCCCTGGGTGCCAGCTGACATAGCACACACCCGGGCAGAGGCTCCTGACCTCTCAAAGGAGAAACACAGATCACAAGCAATAGAGACACAGTAACATGAAGAAGGAAAAAACTCTTTGACCTCCTCTTCTCCCTCTCCCAGCCAGCCTGCACTTGCCTGGGGAGGAGAAGGTGGTACAGGGCTTCTATTGCTAACACCAGCACTGCCAGTGTGCATAGCCAGGCTTGCTGAGGTGCTGGTCAGATGGCTTCAGCTCTCACTGCCTGAGGAGGTCCCCGTCAGAGAGGGACAGATGTGCAACAAACAGGCCACAGGAAGAGGGGCTATGAGGCAACACGTAAGGCTGGGAAGAGATCAGCAATAGGAACTTTGTAAGGGCTTTAAATCAAGCACCTTTCATAATTATCCGAGTTTAGACACGCATGCTGTTTGGTCTAGTATGAGAGTGCTTTAAATACCTACGTTTGGTTGGGTTTGTGTAAGCAACACCATGCTCACAGTTTCATTTTACACTTTTACTCCTAAGCTATGTGTTCCTCTTGAAGTATGCAACACTTGCTCATATGCACTTTCACCCAAATACATATAAGCACCTGCCTGGCTGCATCACTCCTGCTGGGGGTTTATCTTACAGTTGTAAGCATCACTAAGAATAGAGTACAGTAGGTTTCTTTGAGTGCATGTGTGTGATGATTTTCTGTCATCTGTTTGCCTGCCCCAAAGGCTGCTGACGTAGCCTGTCTTTGATCCTGATAACCCTCCACGTTTCCATTTAGCCTCAACAGTTATACACTTAACTTGAACAGGGAAAGGGAAACTTTAAATGCAGTGTTGGCTAAAACTTGTCTACTAGACAGTCTTCTATTGCAATACTTGCAGCTTTTATTGTCTGGAATACTGAAAAAAAAACCCTAAGCCTTTGCACAGAGTATCCCAGCAGAGAAACAGAACAAAGTTGACAAAAAATTTAGGGAAGAGAGACAATTTTGGATGCAATTTCACAAAATGGGTTCCAGCTGACCCAACAGCTCACTGCTGCCAAAATGAGAGATCTCACTTCTTCTCCACTACCTCCTCTTCCTGTTTCTGGCACCACATTCCCACCACCTATCTTGTGTAGGTTCTGGCAGTAAGCACCTCAGAAAACTAACCTACTCACTGCATCGCCACATTGGATCCGCTCCCAGGAAGGTGCAAGAAGTAAGCAAGCAGGGACAAGGGAGGAGGTGGGCCTACACACGCAGGAGTGAGGAGTAGGATCAGGGTCAGGGACAGAGTGGATCTCCCCATTCAGCAGTAGCTAGACATCAGGCAGGCTCAGTTGTTCATGAAGCCACAGTCCACAGAGATCTAGGCCACTTCCTACAGATTCTCAAAGGAATGTCCATAGGTAACTTCACAGGATGGGGAATAATTATTTTGTACCTATAGATCATCCTGCCCCAAAATAGCACCATGTTTCATTACCTTAATAAATGTCAAATGTCATCTTTGATTGTGACACTAATAAGCTGATTCCAGGATTTTTTTTTTGACTCTTCAGTTTCTAGTGAGATAAATTAGGAACTGCAGGACTCTTATCAGGCACTTGGATGAACAACTCTGCACTAAGTCCACCAGGTTTCATTTCAGGCTACTCTGAAGAGGTATCTCAAGCAGGCACTGATGTGTACTGCAGCCAGACCACTAAACCAACATTTACTCCCCAAACTTGGGTATCTCTGGTGTGCATCACAAGGTGTCAATGGCCCCTCCATGCAGATGTGACCAGTAACCGTATCAGTGTCTGTACTAGCAGCAATGATGACACCTCTCAAATCAATCACCATTTCTATCATTTTGCATTGTTTGGCTTTTGAGCTCAGCACTCACCAGCTGAGTTCAAATAAGATCCAAACAAAAACTACTGGGAAAATATTTTTACAACCACTTTCTAGTTACATGTGTAACAGAAATAATAATAATAGTATTCTTCTCCTGAATCACAAAATGTTCCACCACAAGCTGAAAGCCTTAAAAATTTCCTTCCTCCTCTGTATTGTACAGATACAGATGACACAATAAATACACCACAAAAATTAAAAATTAACGGAGTCAGGCATTTTTGTTAAAGGTTTCTGTGCTGCACACGACTCCAGTCACGCAGCACCGTTAATTACTGCCGGCACTGACAGTAGGGATCACCTTCCATCTGCTGGGACCAGCTGATGCAAAATAAAAACAAACCCTTCGAATAGGGAGCACCTCTGCAGCGTCACCGCTCGGCACCGCTGCGAGAGCGGGAGAGCGCTCGGGGTTCGGGTAGGAGCCGTTCCCTGCGTTTTGCTTGTTTCTCGCTGGAGTGCTGTTAACACTTTATTACTTATGGTTTGCTTGAGTTGTTTGGGGTTTTTTAATCTTTAAAGATGCAACTCTCCTTCTGCAACGAGGATCCCTTTAGGGATCTAGCAGCCTTGTCACCGGGCGCCTCCTACCCCACGCTGGGGAGCAAAGGTGCCTGTGGCAGAAGACCCCAGAGGCGGTGACTTACCTCCCCGGGCTCGCAGCGCCAGCTGCTACCTCCCCTCCTCCTCCTCCTCCTCCTTCTCCTCGATGCGGAAAGTGGGGTCGGAGCCCTGGGACGCGCTGGAAGCAGGGCAGGTGCTCCGGTGCAAGAAAAGCCCCAGGGCACAGACCCTCTCCCTCCGCCCCGCAGATGCCCCTCCCGCCTTCAGGGGGGTTGCTGCTGAGCCCCGTGTACGTGTCCCCGGCAAAGCAGGGGGGAAAGTACCGCTTACCGGAGCTGCTCGCCGGTGAGCAAGACCTCGGCCATGTGCTCCAGCTCCGCCGCTTTCTGCTGCATGCTGCTCATGCCCTCCTCCATCGCCGCCGGCCTGCGGGCACAGCACCGCCGGATGAGGGGGGAACGGGGACCCGCCGCCCCCTCCGGCCGCGCTGACCCCAGTGGCAGCTCCGAGGGGCGCCTCCCACCCGGCCCCGGGCCCTGCAGAGCTTGTCGCCGGAGGTGAGGAGACAGCGGCTGCCTGCCCCCGCTCTTCGGCTCACCTGAGCGGGGCAGGT
>JAAGNO010029601.1:0-19902 GCA_033439905.1 Ceryle rudis
CCCCGCTTCCCCTGCGGCCGGTCGGTCAGTCCGTCGCCGCCGCCCCGCTCCCACCTCCCCCCTCCCCCCTCCCGCCTCCCACCGCCACCGTGTTCACAGGGGCCGCCGCTTGCTCGGGAGTCAGAGCCCCCAACTCCGTGGCCAGCGCCTCCATCAGCAGCCCGGCAGAGCAGCCCCAGCGGAGGCTGACGGCGAAGGACCGGCGGTGCAGCAACTAAACGCGTCCTCCCGCCGAACCGGCGCCGCGCCCCAAGGTTCCGGACCCACGGAGCCCTAGTGGCGGTAGACACACCCCCACACACGGAAACGTGTCGAAGGCTGGGGGCTTTGCTGAGGGCGGTCAAGCCTTGTCCCTACTTGGCAGGGCTCTCCAGAGCACCGCCTGCCAGTACCTTGGCTCCTCGGCGGGGACTTTGATGGCTTCCAGCCTTTGGGGCCTTCCCCCTGAATCCTTCAGCTGGCAGCCCCCCGACCGCTGCTGGCCCCGGAGCAGGCAGGAAGAGGCGACAGAGGAGGGCACGGAACAATTAGGAGTACAAACTGAATCTTCACCATTTTTAGCATGCAAAACAACGTGGAGCATAAGCTTTTAGCATTATTATTGCCCTTCTCCAATCTTAGTGTAGAACACTGCAGCTGCATCATCTACAAACTGACTTTTTTTTCCTTTGCAAGTGTTTGTGCTGTAGAGATACCAAAACCCCAGTCAAACAGGGGTCTGCTGATTTTCTCTGGTTTCAGATTAAACAAATAACATTAGTGATCTTTGAAAATTCCCACGGCAGCAAGTTTTTGTCAGTTCACATCTAATACTCGCTGTTTGAAAAGCGACCGTGCAAGCAGTACTTACACACACGTATCTGCTCTGTCTCCGATTCTGGATGAATAAAATCCAACGAGCTCAGTCTGTACCCCTCACATCCTGAACATGAAGGCCCAGGTTAAACACCAGGATCGGAATGTTTCAGATCACTTCCAATCAGTTCCAGCCTAAAGCAGACAGTCAGCCTGGAGCGTTTGTTTCATACATGGAAAGCCATGTAGGCTGTTGTGGGATTGCCATCCAATTACACACTCACCAAGCAACCAGCCAGGTTCCATTACCCTGGAACCTGGTCTGTTAGCCATGGTTAGTATGTCATTGGAAATCATGATTACTTCTGCAATATAAAACTTTAATAAATTAAAAATGAGACTTATGGGATTAAGAGTTCCTTCTTAGCATTCTAAACAAAGTGCTTGTTAAGAGTTGCCCATTTTTTTTAATTACTTCCTGTCACTTACAGGAAACCTAAGTTCTGTCACACAGCCCAAGCTTTCAGCCACGTTTGTTATTACTGCATAACTGGGGAAAAAAGCCACAAAGAAAAAAAAAAGTTTATTAGAAGCAAAAATTTCCAATTTTACAGATTTGAAAATTCAGCACTATGTGCTTTTCAGGTATTCTTTAGTATAACTTTGTCTTGGAGCTATTGTAAACTGTTCACAGAGAGATTAAAAGAAAAAATCTGGGATTACAAAAGATCAAAATCCAGACATGGATGAGTGGCAAGCATATTAGAAATACTATAAATTCAAGAAACATTGTATTTTCAGCACATTCTCATCACATTTGACCCAGGCACCTGCAGTACAGCTAGCACTTGAAGACTGGTTGAGTTATGCAGAGTTATTCTGCCTAATTCTGCCAAAAGAGAGCAATTGTTCTTTCCCCTTTAGATAAGTTATTACAGAGGTGCTACTACAGGCACTGACCTGCTCAGCCTTGGCCAGCAGTGGGTCCATCTCGCAGACAAATGGCATTGGCTTGGGAAATCTTTATACACCTTCTCACAGAAGCCACCTGTGTAGCCCCATCCCCACTAGCAAAACCTTTGCCACTCAAACCCAATACAACCTTCTTCCACGTGTTGTCCAAAAAATGGATTCAGCGCCCAGGGTGCAGTAGATCCAGCTGTCACACACTCAGGGTTGCACAAGCCTGGGTGCGGGGTAGTTTTCACCAATCGAGCACACCAAATGGGACTCTGCTTGCTGTATTTACACACAAAACTTGTAAATTGAGTAATTTTTCATCCCATCCTCTTGATGATGATTGGTTAGTAATTTACATACAATTGTAATACTGCTGACTCAATACTTGCACTACTACAGTGGCTCGAGGGAAGGGGCTTCACTTGGGCAAGGGTCCTTTTGACCAGTGGGTGTGATTTTTAGTGTTATGATGATAGTTCAGCTAAAGAGAGGTAGACCTTGGGTTCTCCTGACAAGTTGGCAATGTACAATCAAATAGTCTTGTTCAAGGCCTAATTGCTCAGTGAGGTCCCTGTTAAAGGACACTAAATGTCTGTTGTTCTGATTACAAGTGTTAACATCTTGCCCTAATACAAAGCTAGCTCTGTTCTAGAGTTAGTCTGCAGCACAAGGAGTCCGATTTAAGCAAGCAACTGTTTTGAAGGTTCTTTGCTCAGTTAGATTAAAGTCACTATGCTCCAGCTGCAACTGAAGTTACAGAAAAATAAAGAGCCACGCTGTATTATTAGTGCAGTCATTTCTCTTCGGCATTTAATAATCAATTACATTTAAGAAAGTTTACATAAACGACTTTTCACCACCGGTGGTATCACAAACAAAATTTAATGCATATAAAACCTTGAATATTTGTATTTCAACAAAGAAAGCTGCTACAGAATGTGCCTTGTTTCACAAGGACAACTTCAGAGTAGAGGCAAGTGCATTTCAGCCACGGTAGCGTAAACAGCATGCAACACATGACATTAAACAGATGCAATATCCATGTTTGAAACATTAAATAAAAATTAAGATACATTAAACAATCACTGGAAACACAGGCCATGCTATAAAATGCCCTTTGCAAGTCACCTTAATCACCGAAAAACTCCAATGAATCCCATTTCTTTTTTTAATAACATTTGCTGGTAAAAACTAGTATGACAGTTTCCCCAGTACATTAAACATCTATAGTTTGACACTTGTTTTTACAATAGAATGGATGTAAAGTATTAGTGATAAAAAAATTAATAATCATTTTATAAACCATCTTCAAATGTTCATAAAAATCTTCTTTTGGCTGAAGCTCAAAATAATTTAGGTATTTCTAAATACGTAATAAATCACTAAGATTTAATTCCCTGTACTTGCATTGGAAATGCATTCTTCTCTTGATGATTTTGAATTGCATATCAAAAAGTCTCATATTCATCTGAGCAAGCCTGTTTTAGCTAGTGGCACAGTTACTGTATCTAAGAGTTCCTTTCAGTCAGGATTTTCAGGCTTCAGGAAACAGTTCCCTTTACAATATGTACTCATCTTTATTTTGTGCAATGATTTTACAAGGGATAGAGCAGAAGTGCACTAGAGAAGTTTCTTTTCTAAAAAAGGCATTTTGAAAGTTTTTCTTACCATGTACATGTGACAAAGTTGTTGGACAACGAGGAACAACGGACTAAAAGTAATTTCCCTTGCTAAAAAGAGTACACAATTCTCTGTAAAAATGGACTACAAAACCACAGTGCTAATTAATGCCCAGCTTTTTTAGACCTTTATGAAAGACACAGTAATGTACATACACCATTTGTGTGACACATTAAGCTTTTACGGGCAATTTTCTCTTCATAAAAAATAGATTGTAATATAAAATATTAAAAACAAGCTATATAACTTGTACCACATGGAGGTTTTATATATATGACATTTTAAAAGGATTATTATACTGTAATATATTAGATCATTTTCAAGTAAATGATGATTCAATTTCATAAACAAGTAGAGGGTCCTGAACCTGGGCCGGAACAATCCCCACCGTCAATACAGGCTGAGGGATGAGGTGATAAAGAGCAGCTCTGCAGCAAAGGACTTGGGGGGGCTGGTGGACAAGAAGCTGGACATGACCCAACAACGTGGGCTTGCAGCCAAAAGGTCAATCTCATTCTGAGCTGCATCAAAAGAAGCGCAAGAGAGGTGATTCTACCGCTCTACTCTGCCCTGGTCAGACCTCACCCAGAGTACTGCATTCAGCTCTGGAGCCCTCAGCACAGGAAGGACATGGACCTGATGGAGTGGGTCCAGAGGACTGGAGCACCTCTCCTACAAGGACAGGCTGAGGGAGTTGGGGTTGTTCAGCCTGGAGAAGGCTCCAGGGAGACCTTATAGCAGCCTTCCCGTGCCTGAAGGGGGCCTACAGGGAAGTTGGAGCGGGACTGTTTACTGCGATAGGACAAGGGGCAATGGTTTTAAACTAGAGAAGGGGAGATTTAGATTGGACCTGAGAAAGACATTCTGTCATATGAGAGTAGTGGAACATGGGAACAGGCTGCCTAGGGGGGTGGTGGAGGCACCATCCCTGGAGACATTCAAGGTCAGGCTTGAGGAGGCTCTGAGGAACCTGCTCTAGCTGAGGATGTCCCTACTTACTGCAGGGCAGGTGGACTAGATGACCTCTAGAGGTCCCTTCCAACCCAAGGCAGCCTATGATTCTATGTCTATAATATGCATTCCAGCAGTATCTATTGCCAGTCATCTGAAATATGAAAAAGAAAGCCTCTGTAAATTTACAGACATTTACTCCTACATTTCTCAATTTCAAGCCTACTCATTTTCTGTTTGCAAGATTCCTGATGCCTTCAATGTGAACGAAGTATTAGGGCCTATTCCAAAGAAATGTGAAGAGAAGTGCAGTATTTCTCCCAAACTCAGCAAAGCTCAATCGCATTTTCAACCAAAGAATCATTTGGTTTCAGGCTCTGAAAAGCTTATGCCCTCATCCAACAGAGCATAAAAAGGGGGAAGCTGCTCTGGGGTACTCTGCAAGGTCACTCTCACGTGCTTCTTGGGAATAAAGGTCAGAAGGACTTAACTTAAAAATACTTAATACCCAGTAAGTTCAAATATCAGTACATATACATATTAGAAATTAGATTTAAGCCTGTATGACCTCCACTGGATAAACAAAATGCTTATAAACATTATATACAGCAATTTACTGTCCCCCTCCACCCCACCCCCCCAACCTCATGTTTCTTAGGTATTTTATCATTAATCACAATTACAGGGGAGAAGTTCTGAATGATTTCTACTTTTAAGTAGTAAATGCTTCCTCTGTAACTGCTATACTCCAAACAGCTTATAATACTGGCATTCCTTAATGTAACTGAGGCTAAATTCTGCTTCCAGTGATTACAGGAGTACCAGAACTTGGCCTCATATGAGCCTAGCTTTGGTTGCAAAAGCAGTTATACTAGACTTTTCTGCCTCCAAGTCTTTCCAGAAACAGAGGTGTTTTATGAGGTGTTGCTCTACAAAAATACAATATAAGCATAGTATATTTTATCTACCATTTTTGTCACTTTGTAATTGCATTGCTATATGTAAATATATTGATAAGTTGAAAAATAAAATTATGTTTTAATGGTGGCAAAAGAGCAAGTACTTGGCCAGCTCTTTCCCACTGTAAATCCTAATAAATGCTGGCCTTGAAAACTAATAATTTACTGGCTATTACAGGCAACACAATCCATTAAATAAATTTAGTTTTAATATATATGCCCTTGAAATTAATTTCTTTCCAGTGATTTTGAGAAGCTATCTGCATACATTTTACAAGATCTTATTAATAGTCACTGGAGTGAGCTGTTCTTAGTGGGGAATTCAGATCAGTGTCTTGGAAGGCAAAAAAGATGTACAGAAATAGGTCACATTTTTTAATCGGTAGGTGTTTCTGTTTCTGCTTTCTCCATTGGCGCCTCAGGAAAAAGCAGTTTTCTAAGTATGTTTGCATAGAATGGTCCATACACTTGTTTATTAAAGTTTACAATGCTCGCATACTGAGATCCAACAAACTCCATCTCTGTCTGAATCACAGAAAGGCCTCCTGGGATAGTAGGCATACATTTCTGACAACTGGGAAGAGCAAGCAAGCTTCTCATGAAGAACTGGATTCGTTTGTCTGAAATGGAATATAAAGTATGCTCAGAACAAATGTAAACCCAGGATGAAGCCACACACACTTCACGTGCGCATCAGCACAGTAAAAAAAAAAAAATCCAACAGTGTAGGTAACGGCTCTTTCCCAAGCCCATGTTGCAGTGGTAAGCAATACTGAAAGCTTCTTAAAGCCAGCTCCTGCAAGGTAGACACAGGATAGACCTCCTGCAACAAGTTACATTATCTAATACGAAGTAGTCTCAAAAAAACCCAAACCAAACCCCACTGGATTTAAACCCAAAACTGACAGAAGGGAGGCTGGATACCATTCCTTCTCCTAAGGTCTTCTCCAAAACATTAGCATGTCTATGCTTGTTTGTACAGACACCCTTTGAAATAATCTAGTGACAATTAACCATGCTCTGCAGAACACGAAGCATCTACAGGTAAACTGCATTTCCTTACTCTCAGTTGACCCAGCATTTTACTGCAGCAAGAAAGTGCTTTAAAAAAAAAAAAATCATTAGCCAGCTGATTAAGCTGGCTGGGAGTAAGTCTGCATACAGACACATACAGTAAGACAATTAAGTATTCTCTTACTAACCAATCACGGTACTGATGGGATTGTTCTCCTCAACAACATGAGCAATTTGACCCATTAGATTATTCTGCATTTCTTCATTAAGAGTAGGAAGACCTCTTTCGGTTAGAGACCTGTTCACTTTGCCACAAACCTGGGCACCAATAGCATTCAGAGCCTTCTTCAAATCAAAAGTCCTGGAAGAAAGAGAAAAGCATTAACTTTTGCAGTTTCTGTAGCATAGGTTGTAAGGTGACCTCACTTGTCTCCTTTCCTTTTTATTTTCAGCCTGCTCTCTGCAGTGAGAGAATTCATAATCTTTTGTATATTTATGTAACCTACAGATGCAGGACAAATCCCCTTGTAGAAAACAAAACAGGGACATATTTGTGATTCAAATGGGAAAAATAATTTCAAGCATGCAGCAGCAGTTAATTTTGCCCTTATGCTTTGGTGTTTCCCTGGGCCACGTGCATAGCATTTAGTGAGGAAAAAGCAGACTGGAAAACTGTTTTAAGGGACGCTCCTTCAGATCCCACCAGACTTGCTTGTAGTGCAAGTGGCAGCAGAAATAGGCAAACAGCTTAAACTGCCTACAAGTTTGAAGCAGCTAGGAAGACAATTTAGTGAATGCATTGCCACAATGTCTCCAGTACGAATGAACTTCATAGCACTAGGCTCCAAATTCTGTAGACTAACATCAAGATTAAGATTTCATTAAAATATAACTTTGAAAACATGTGCCTAACATAGTGGACTTGTAAAAGGAACATAGATACAGATTATTATAATTAGGTATTTTCCTACTATTAACAAGCACTAGCTATTATGTTTGAATTGTTTCCAAGGGTTTTCAGATCCACCTGCTATTTACTGTTTAAAAACAGAATATGAGAAGCGATAAAAACCAAGGCCTTACTCCTTGTTCATGCCTTCAAGAAGAGGAACAGAGATCCTTTTCAGTTGTTCAGCAAAGTCAGGGACATCTGCAATTGCTGCACCCACCATATTGTTTGTTATGAGACAAACACAGGCTATGATTTTTAATTGATTGAGCTTTTCTCTCAACTCCTGAAGACGAACTTCATCTGTTATTAGAGTCTAGGATGGAAACAACAATACTAATTTAGGAATACAGAGAAAGGGAGGCAGGGAAAAGGACATATATAGAATGCAGTCATGGAGCATTAATATTTTTCATCACAAATGTGCCAAGTCAGAAGACACAGAAGCTGAAATGCCATGAAGATGTAGTATTGCACAGTGGCATTATGTAAAAGTACCAGAACTAATATCAGTGGCAGAAAGAAAGATAATGCTTCCAGTGCAGAGGAAAAGGGACACTGCATCTTATTCCTCATCACTGCTGACAAATCTGCAACCAACAACTCAGCCCACGATGTGGAATGCTCAGGGGATGGAGAGGACATTGTAGTGATCAAGGTTAGACGGAACAATCTTCTGGATTTATCTGTCTTGAAAAATGCCATCATCTGTAGCTGATTAACAGTGCGTGTAACTGATAAACAACTGTACATGACAACCACCAGTGCAACTACCAGAGAACGTTCTGCAAGTGATACCTAACTGGCTGGTTTTGGGGGGGGGGGGGGGGTGTTTTAATTTTTATGGGTTTGTTTGTTTTTGTTTTGTTGGTTTGGGTTTTTTTGGTTTGTTTGGGGCTTTTTTTTGCCTGTACCTGGTTGATCATACCAAGAATGTAAGCAACTTCCACAGCAAGCTGTAGCTGGAGTGACTTACTTTAGGTTAGAAAAAGTTCATCCTAACCAAATCCCTCCACTACAAAGCACAGGGGCTTTAATATTTAACTGTTTGGTAATACTTTCATAGTATGAAAAACTAGATCCACTAAAGGATACTTGTGTGTAACTCTTATTCAAAAACTGTTCAAAGGAAGGTAAATAAGGTGGTTTCCCTTCTGCCCAATGACCAAGAGCACTAAAAGCATCTTCATGCATTCTTTGCCAGGCCACCTTAAGTATAGCTAAGACGCTCACTGCAGATGCTAATTTAGCCCTGACTGATGGACAGTTTCAAATTGGCTTTACAGAAAGCTGTGGAGGTCAGTGATCAAGAGTTGGAGGGAAAAACTGAGCACCAATTCTTAAAGCAATAGTTTACATGCACTGAGAAAGGATGGACATCTAACTTTAGAGGGCTTTGAGTTCTTACCACTTTCGTTCTAAAGCAAAAGTGATTCCACAATTCCTGCTGCCGCTAGGAAAACAGGATGCTATAGTTGGTTTTCTCAGTGACACAGAAAGCCAACTGCTGTCAATACAAAGCCCAGCCTTTGACCATGGCCAAGACTGCTCTTAGGGTGGAGCTGATGAGCTACGATTGGATAGAGGGAAAACAACCTTTAGGTTGTTCTTTTCTAGCTGTTGTCTTGCCCATCTCGTATTTCAGAAAGCAGGCTAGCATATACTCTCCAAATTCCACATTTGCACCACTTAAACTTCTGCATAGTATCAGAATATTTCTCTTCTTGTCATCAATGGCAGGATTTCTGTACTACACCAATGTTTTCATTCAGATAGAAATTTGAAAGCACTGAAATACACTTCTTACCTCCGGAATTGTTTTGCGATAATCCCATTGTAACAGTTTCAAGTAGCCATTGTTTAGCACCAGTGTAGGACTAATAATTGGTTTAGAACTACTATCAGCAACAGGGGATGATGAAGACTCATCAGACATAGATGACAATTCATCTTCTATTGATTCCTTTATCCATTCTGTTGTGAGATCCAGGGCACCTAAGTGTTGCAAATCAGCACAGACTTACTACACGCTTTCATCAAAATAAGCACTACCTTGAGGAAAAGAGTTGTACGTAAACAAGAGCACTGAACTTCTGAAGACTAAGCATACATGTGTGAAGACTCAGCTCTCCACTATGTAAAGATTTTCTTCCTCACTTTTTCCACTGATCATCTTCCATTGGTTACCTTAATATTCTAGCTAGCTTATTAGACTTCAGGCAAGATTTTTGGATAAAATGTTTCAAAGTCCAAGTTCCAAAAGCACTTGAATTCCCTTTTTCAGGAAGGCCACTTGATAATTGGGGCACAACACTGGAAAGTAGGAGTGAAGGCAGATACGCTGTATTAACTGCAAATGGATTACTTTTAAGGAGTTATTTTTCAGGCTACATATATAAACACTGCAGGTCACATCAGTGGCTTGGGGTTCCCATTTTAGAAGCCCCTGCTCCAGATGTAAGTTTACTTTTTTCTTCTTGGAAAACATATTTTCCTGAACACTGTAAACAGCCATATCACACAAAACCTGTAATAGTGGATTGAGTTGAATTTGTATCACCGAAGAAGTTTTCCTCAGAACCTGCCTTTTATTTATGAAGGAGAATTGATCCTGTCCCTTCCACTTTTCAGGCACACTAACTGATTTTACATATTTACTTCAGACTAACAACAGACTTGCTGTGTACAAAAGAGATGAAGTCTCATCTTTCAGTATGTAGGGCTTCTGCCTCCAGACAGTAAGAGCCACTGTTGTTCGTTATTCAGATACCAGCCTATTTAGCAAATACAAATTAGTCTGAAAGTGCCCCAGATTATGCATAAACATACCTTACACAACACAAGATAAGCAATTGCCTATTGGTAGCCTGCTTATCAGAGCATTTTTGCATTAGATCCAGACAAGAAACTGACATTTTCCTCCAAATTAACTGCAAGTGATAGATTTTTCTTTTTTTCTACATGTCTTTAGTCTACTTTTCAAAGAAAGGTTTAAATCAAATATAACACGATACCTACCTGGTGTTTCTTCAAGAATTTCCTGGAATTTTGTTCTTTCATATTCCACCAAATTACGCTGAAGGTACGGCCTAAGGTTTTGAATTATGTAATTAGCCATATCCATTTTCATCAGGTCCAAAACACGGAATATTTCTCTGAAAGGAAGAGTTTAAAAATTGACAATTACAATAGTCTCTTGATTTTAACCTGCACACACAAGTTACACCTAGATTAGTACTTAAACTTCAATTCTGGGAGAAGTAAACTCCCTCAGCGGTGTTTCAGTTTAACAGGTACGTTACTATCTTCCAAAACACTTGAAGGAGTATTGCATATAAAGCTTGGTGTAAGTTACAGAAAACAGGACAAATATGTAGCATCACTAAATGCTACAACCCCATCACAGAAAGAGAAGGGGCTTCAAGGATAATATCATCTGGAACACAGCGTCAATGAACGGATTTCAACTTTTTAGCCACTCTAATTGCACAGAGATACAATCCTTCCGACCCAGTTGTTTTGGTCCCCGTATATGATCCAAGTTGCAATAGAACAGTAGAACCACAACTACCATTTACTCTTAGTATTTCAGCGTATCTAAGGAGCAATAAAATGCTTTCTGCCCTTTTATGCACGTGTTTTATTTAAGTTCAAATAATATTTCAAATCCAAAGTTTGGCCTCCTAAAGGAAGCACACCAACAGTTCAAGAAGGAATAGCACACATGTGCTGCTTAAATTTTGCAAGGATGAACAAAACTGAAAAACCAGCCTCCAAAACACAGATTATGACAAGTGCTTTGTTGTTGTTGTTCAGTGGCTTATTCAGAGCTGATAGCATTTAATACAGGCATTCTATCCCTTTCATTAGAAGATAGATGCAATGTTGTGGTCGCAGTATGTCACAGCCCCTCCCCTTTACGGCTTCTGTATAAAAATATGTTTTTCTATAGTTTGAAACAGGGCATTATGTAAACTCACACATTTTTAGACCTCTTTTTAAGACACTACCCCCCTCTTCCATTGCCCAGTACTCTTTCAGAGGAGCAGTTTCTCCTCTAAAAAATCCCACCCAAATACCAACCTCAGTAATTCCACAATATTGTCAGTTGCTTTTAACTGGTTTATATCGTTGTCTCTTATCGGAGCACATAACTTTCCCATAGTGTTGATGATATAGTTAGCTAGCCCGTGAATATCAACAGCATTATGTTCTGCCTGCTGTCTTATAAGATCTGTATCCAGAACTTCACAGATTTGATTTTGAATCCTGTTTGCTCCAGGAGTCAGGAAGGAAAGAAGAATCTAAAGTAAGGGTGAGGTAAAAAAAAAAAAAAAAAAAAAGGAAAAACTTATCAGTAAAAAAAAAAAACAAAGCCAAAAACTAAACCAAAGCACTTAGTAAACACACTGAAGTAAGATTTTTAATATTAATGTCAAGTATATTTAGCTGACTAGCTATAACAAGACACATTAAAAGTGAATATTATCTAAGGTAGTAGGAAAAAAGGACTGTTAGAAGAATCACAGTACAGTTCTCCAGAAATGCTCAAAGCCAGTGAAACAGAAAGCCTGTCAATAATGAGACTCAGAATTGGGAGGCTGCCCTGTAAAACAAATATTTACTAACTTAAAATCTTGAAAGACTTAGCACTGTGCCACAATTGAAGGTTTGTATGCTCCCCTGTGTGATGATCATAAACAATGGTCTATGTGGGCAGGTGGAGTCACATTCAGACTCTTGTTCACGTCCCAGGCTCGCAGCATGTTGCCAGGAGGAGGCTAGTAGAGATGTGAAGCTTTGAGAAGAAAGCTGACTTGCAACTAACCATCATACAATGAAAGCCGAGCGGACATGCCACTGCATCCATGGCCATATTTATTGTTAATATAAGTATACTATAAATAAACAGCTATTTGCACTTCTGAACAATCATGGGTCCATCTTAAAAGAAAGATCTTGAAGCTGTTGGCTTCACTGAGGTAGCATACCTTTCAGTGAAGTCAACTTCGGGCTGACAGTCTCTTACAAAACAACACCAGGGCAAGGGGAGGAGGAACATTACCTCCTTAATTTCCTCAAAGAGCTTGATAGCATGTTCGTATTCTGGAGGATCTTCATTCAGTTCTGCTTCCAAGTGATCCCAAAACGCCTTGTGTACAATTTGTTTCACTGTGCCTGCAAAGCTGTGGAATAAGTCAATTAGATACAGAAAGGATTCCCAACTGGCTTTCATCTTTGGTAAAAGTGCTTTAGGTTAACCCAGTCATTTGTTGGGAAACCCACAGCACCTCACCAGCTACTGTGCCCTGCAATCTTATCTTTCTTGGACCATGAGCTACACAAACATGATCGAGACTGACAAGTTTTTCCTAAAGCACAGGCATTTTACAAAGTGGTTAACGTGCAAGTACAGAGATACTATCTTTCCTTTCTCCTTACTTAATTCGTATTCATTGTCCTCACCTGGTTTGTTATGTGCCAAGCTTTCTCAAAAACTATTCTGTCACATAACCAGTTACCAGTTAATAGATTTGTGCTACTAAAAACCTGTTTTGGGGGGATTTTTTTATGTTTAGTGTGTACTTGGTATTTATTTGGTTGGTTTTTTGTTGGTTTGGGGTTTTGTTTGTTGGTTTGGTTTTTGTTTGTGTTTTGCTTTTTTACACATTTTCTCAAAGTAAAGACCAGGGTCATTTTTAAGTTAGACAGGTCTGTAAGCAAGAACATCTCAGCTACCTAACATTAGGGAAATCACTTAATTGCTTTCTCTGGATCTCCAGGTATTTTTGCATCTCTTCTGGGGCTAATATTAGAGGTATGTTCATGATGAGCTCCACCTTATCACTATGGCACCAATTTTCCACTACATACAACTGCACAGAAAGTCACCCTTGCATCTTTTCCACAGGGCTTGGAACTGCACAAAACAGACCGATACTCATTTTTCACTATGAACATTCACACCACATTAGATTTATCTTCCACATGACATTTAAGACAGAGTGATACGCTCCGAGACAGTGTTACCAACTCAGCTGGACTGCAACACTTGTTCCAAGACACCTCTGACAGTGACCCCTGGAGGTGCAGGATAAAAATCTGTAGCCTTCCCAGTTTTTTTTATTTTATTTGTTTGGGTTTTTTTTATTGCTGCTGTTCAATTTGCTACTTCGTTTTTTCTCCTCTTCCCAACCCCTGTGCTACTTTTGGTAAAATTCAGTCTTACCTGTTCTGTGGGAAGTCTTCCTGTTTTATGCAAAAATTTGCATTTACAGCAATTTCATGAGCTAGAGTCAAGTTTGTCAAATTTCTTGCAGCTGCCATCATTTCATCAAATGTAATAATCTTTGGAGGGCTTGCTGCTGGAACAAACAAGATTATTTCAAGACAAATATCTATAGTTGATAAATGCAAATGAAAATATTAAATTTTTGAAGCATTACTGCTTGTTAATTGGACTCACATACTCTAGAAGAGCCAACCTAGGATTAACAGGTCTTTATATCTTCTTAAAACACTAATTTAGGAAACTCCCAGCTTATCAGGGGTGTGTGGGGGTAATACCACAAACAAGCCTCATAACATTTTGAGGAGCAATTTCCTATTTCTTCATCTTCACTAAGGTATCTTCTTGCCTTTAAAACAGAATCTTATATTCCACAGATTTCCTACCAATAGCCTGGTAAAAATCCACCAGACCAAAAGCATGGGCAAGAGATACCAGATGCCCATCATAATTCTGAGCACATAATGGCTATATTATTTTTTTATTGCCTGCAGAGAAGGTTCTGAAGTTACCAACTTGAGAACCCCTCACTTACGTTCCATAGCAGACACACTGTAAGTTACACTCCCATTTTTACAAAAAAGCATTATCATAACAGGAGCTTCACACTGGTAAGCAACAATAAAGTCCCAACATTTCTAAACCCTCAAGTTCTGTCAATTAATTTAGCATTTGGAATTAATCCTTTGAAGACTGATAATAAAGACAAAGAGCCAGCTGTGACATCGCAGTCCCACTAACAAGCCTGTTTTAATGTAAACCACTTACATAGACACTAAAAAAGTCTGCATGGTCTGAGAATGCTTACAGACACAGACATGAAGCACACCTTAACCAAGGGTTTATTTATCATTACTCAAAATACCTTCTTTGTGCACGTGTTTTCTGTTTGATTCTAATATTTATGAAAGAAAAATATGAATTCAAGGTACAGTTTGTGTATCTTGATCTAATATTATAAATCTGTAACCTACACATTCCATTTTTAAGTGTATGGAGCAAACAGAAGAAACCCACCCTTTGCACAAAGCCATATCTGAGTGGGAGAGTGCTACCAACATCAAGATTAGGATGTCCGTGGTTGCACACTTTTCTTACACTTTCTGAAGGAACGCACAAGGAGACCCCCATGGATACAGCTGCTGATGGTGGTCCACACACAAGAGGATGCGCTGCTTCATAGCAGAGAGACAGCCATGCCTCTCTCCTAATACTCTTAAACAGAGATTCAGAATCCCAGGTTCTACCCGTGACAGCAAAGGAAAACAAGAGAAGTTAGCCTTGTCTGTCTACGCACAGTTGCAGGTAAGGCTGAAATAGGCTTACATGCTGGGGAACTGGGTTTGCTTGAAGAATCACTGTTAAAGCTCTGTCTTGAATATTCAGAGTCACTAGAAGAAGCTGTGCTTTCAGAGAGGCGTGAAGAATCTGAATCACTGTTCTGGTCATCACTGAGAGGCATCCTGATTCACTTTAACTGCTACAGTAAACAAGACCTAGAAAAACAAATACACTTCCCATAAAACCAGCCCTTTTTTTGTTTGTTTCTCAAAAGTCAGATACAGATCATTATATTGTAAACAAACAACAAATAGTTGCCCTTCTTAAAAAGGTGTTACGGAAAGGACCTGGCTTGACCTGCAGAATCACACAGTTATTAACAAAATACACCTGTTCTGCAAGAAAGTTTTGTACCTCCTGCTGTGTCACACCTTAATGGTTATGCTAGAGACAGTCTGTAAACTGGTTATATTTAAAAGACTACCCACAGTAACCCCTGAAGTTGCTTGGTGTCAGAATTTTCTCCACATCTATAAAGGCATCTGTTGTTACCATCCCCCACCTGACTTCACCAACAGGCGATGTTTAGCAATTAGCTTCCTTCCACAAATGGATTGCCCCTAGTGTAACAACTCTGAAGCAAACACAGACAAATAATCCAGAACACTGTATTTCTGACAGGGCGTAGCCAAAAGTCTGGCTTGCTGCTTTAGGTGGGTCTTTATTCAGAATCAGATCAACAATGGCACAGACCCTCCAAAAAATACTCCTCCTAGGAGTAACAGTAGATGGGTTTTCATTTTTAAGTCAAATGACAACTGAGCCTCTAACATTACATTCAGCACACATGACAAGGAACACAGAGAAGTGTCGTGCTTCATAGTGCTTGTCTACATGAAAGAAACTGCCTCCAAGGCAGATAATCTGCAACTGCAGAGAATTTGGACACCTGCATAGTGCGATAGAGATGATTAATAGCTGTATGACAGGAAGTGAAAAATATGTTCATAATCATATTAAAATAAGAACTGGAAGTCAGCCATAATTACTACCAAAGGAATTTGGCCCTGATACCAAAAGTAGCTGTTGATCTTTGATTATGACCATGAAACATTCTGTAGCAAACTTTATGAAGAGACATGGCCAACAATGCTTTCTGTCAGCAAATATAAGTAGTACAGCTTCATTTATGATTAAATTGCATCAACTTCAGCAGGCAAGAAATACCACACTTTGTAACTGCTGAACTTGGTAAAAGCCACTTTTGGCAGCAAAAGGATGATCTTTGTGTGTACTTATGTGAACCAACATATTGTGGGGTCAAGAGATGGGCAAAAGGGAGTAAGGATTAAGATTTCTTTAAGCTGGAACCTAGTTACTGTTTAGAGCATTTGATTGTTTTTTGGGTACCAGCTCATGCTGAATAGGCCTTTATAACTTGACTAAATATTATGCTGATGAGTACTCTCTTGTTAATTAAGATGATTAACATTTGTTAAGTGTGTGTTTACTCCTCTCCCACCAGGAAAGAGGATGGAATCGAGTGCCTTATGTAATGCATTATGCTGTTTTTTTTGTGAAAAAGAATTAGTCACATCAGCAAGAACACAGCTGACAGTTTATTACCTTACTGGAGAAGGCAGTAAAAGATTTTTGATCAGAATAAGGAGGTCATGAGTTCAAGACTTACAGCATTAGTTGTGATCCTCAACATCATAACTCTCTTATTAGAGCAGCAATTTAATAATTTCTAATAAGCCATTGAAAACAACCATATATTTAAAACAATATTGGCTAAACAAGACTAAGAGTTGCAAGAGGATCCAGAAAACCAAAAGGCTGAGATATTTTTGACTTGGAAATTGTATTGGTTTAAGTTACAATTGCAAATGAGTCACTAGTTAATATTATGCAAGAGACTGAAACTATTTCTTTGAGTAAGATCTGTGCTACAGATCTCAAAGCTAGTGCTAACTACAAACTTAGTTGTGACAAGTAACATAACTGTACAACATGCTCCAGGTTCTTGACACAGAACTACTCCAACACAATACCCCTACAGAGCCTGCAAAGCTTATAGGACCATCCTGATATTGTTTCTACATCAGCATCAGAACATTGTATTTCCAGGCTTTAATCATCTATGAACCCCCTTTATTTATATCTAAATAACTAACCTCCAAAAGGTTAATGTTGCATGTGGTCCATCAAACATTTGATTAACACTGTCAGTGTTACTGGCCCGAAAGGTCTTGTAAATCACTCGCCTAGTATGAGCACTTCGTGGTGTGTCTACTGCTTCAGTCTAGGTGTTAAGAACATGGAAGATATTAAATGACCATTACAAAAATTAATTCTTATAAAATGTACATATAATTTCAAGAACGTTCTCTTAGCTGTCAGTATGGTAATTCTAATAAATATTCAAATTTTTAAATATTCAGGTTTGCAAGGTGCTCCTCACAGAAGTACTAAGCCAGCCACGGAGGCCAGCCAGCATTGCCATTTTCTACCCCAATCCCGATTTCCCAAAAGACTAAATCGCTAAGGCAGAAATTAAAATTCTATGTACATTTAGTCTTTACATACTAGTTGTAACAAAGGATTTTCTGGCAACAAGTATTTAGATGTCAGAGGCCCATATTTTGATGCACTGAGACTATGCCTGTTCCTACAATAGATGCAGACATACAGATAGCACAGTTGTCAGAGTAAACTGCTTCAGAAGGCTTAATATAAATAAGAAATTTCTCCAATGCACCAGGAAATGACACACTGGAAAAACAACGCAATCTTTGCCACAATGTATGTATTTCCTACTAGGACGCCTCAAACCAAACGGTAAGGAAGAACGGTCGTATTCTGCACGTTCAGAACGCTATTCCTAAATTCTAACTTTCAAAGATAAAAAAGGCAGCAGTCACAAAGTAAACATACTTGTGAATACACGAGCAGAATTTGGATAGGTCAGCTAGTTTTTGTATGTGCAGCCCAACAGCTAAAAAGCTTAGCGAAAACTACATTCACTGAATGTATCAGAGGGAAATACAAATTAAAAAAAGGCATTTCTAATTAGTTACAACAATAGACAACCGAGTTACTTAGTCCTTTCTTTATAGCATACACTGGAATAGCTGCTTTTCCTTATGCTTTTGTAGGCAGCATAGAGCTTCTCATAAATTACTAAGGGCCAAGTTCACATTTAATTTTAAATGTAGATTAACATAAATGCCGAGTAAAAAAGTTTCAGAAAGCCCTTTAGCCTTCCAAGATCTCTTTGTACCTCACCATCTTGAATAGACAATACCATCATCCTAATTTTTTGAGTTGTTCTTTAGGTATTACATATTAGGCTGTTGTTTTAATACATAGCTTAATATCCTACCTATGCTATTAAAAGGTCAGTCCATGGTTACAACCTGCTTTACTCTTCCTGCATAAAAAGCAATTAAGGTTTACTTTTGAATAAGGTCAGATACCTTCATAATGCATTTCATTACACTCTTTGCTTTCTTTTGATCGGTACTATTTTGCAGGGGTTTTTAAGGATAAGCTCTAAATGAGAGACCAAGCTAAAAATAGCCTGTAAATGTACAAACCACATGATAAATTAGTTTCACCCCAGGATAGGTAATTTCAGCCCCAAGATAGTTAATTCCACAAGTTAAAACTAAATTATCATGCTTTCTGCTATTATTTAGATAGGTTTTGATTATTCTTCTTAGTAAAGATGCAACAAATACAACACTGTAGATACTTAAAGGCATCTTGCTCTTACACAGTCACCACCTCACCCGACCCCATCATTCAGTTCAAACTGATCAAGATGGCAAGGTCAGCTTAGTTTCAGAGAACACAAAGACGCTTTTTATTCCTGTTCCTTTAGAAGTTATTTCATGAAGCACCTGGGGGGGAGAAGACAGCTTGGAAGGCTCTGTTTTTCCTCCAGATACCATCTTCAAGAAAAGTTTTTCCACAACCCTGCTTTGTTCAAGTAAGTCCATCCATCAACACTTTTAAAGCGCTCTGTCCAGTTTTACCACTATAAATGTCTCAACTTTGTTTATTCTACTGGGCTTACGTCCTTGCTATCTTCAAGCTGGCACCAACTGAAGCTCATTCGGGCTCGAGTTTCCCTTTCACTGACTCCACCTTTGCCAGCACTCGCGGCACAGGAGCAGAAAAGAGCCTTTGTTAAGTGTCACGGAACTGCCCTACGCCTCACTTTTGACAGCTTACAGCCGACAATTCTCTCCTTTGGCTTTCTGGTTCTGCAGCTCTTCCCTCCATACACAGACTTTTCTTGACGAAGGCTTTAAAAATACCCAAGTAAGGGGAAGACGAGCACGTGCGCCGCAGGGTCCGCGCTGGGGACACCCAGGGCAGCCGCCCGCACCTCACACATCTGGGCAACGCGACCCCGAGGGCCGCCGGAGGCCGAGGACGCCCCTCCCGCCGGCTGCCCTCACGGGGCGCGGGGGGAGCGGCCCCTCCGCCGGCGACGGCTCCTCCTCTTCCTCCATCTGTTTGGCCGTCCGTCTCCTTCCCCCGCCCCATGTTTTTAACAGTTACCAGAGGCAGGAGTTTGGCACTCGCCGACCAAAACAAACAGTGTTTCCAAGGACAAGGGAGGGGAGGGGGAAGGAAAGGGAGGAGGAAAAGAGAACGGGGAACCCTCTCTCCGACAGCCCCAGGGAAGGAAAGCCCAGCTGCCTGCCTCCAAGTGTCCCGGGCCCGCATGCCCCGGGAACGGAGCCAGAGTGCCCTTGCTCTTCGCTTTGGGGGCGAACGCCCGCGGCTGTGCCCGTCGGTACGGATCGTCCCGGCGGACAGCAGGCATTAAAGGACAGAGACAGCCCAAGAGAGAGGGCTGTGCTGCAGACCCAGAGCCGGGGCTGCGAAACCCACCTACCCCACCGAGGCAGCAGAGCAGAGCGCCAGCCCGTCATCCCCACCGCACGGGGGGGGGCAGACTCGCGCACCCCCCGCCCCCCTCCCCCCCTAGGTTGTGATGTCTCTTTGGC